>PVJA010050526.1:0-13238 GCA_004027025.1 Myocastor coypus | reverse complement strand
AAAAAAAAAAAAAAAAAAAAAGCAAAAGGTGACAGGGGATGAGAGGCAGCACAAGGGTGGAAGGGACGGTGACCCCGGGGACACAGGCAAGGCCAGGCCTCAGCCAGGTGCTGTGCAGAGAAGGGCTGAGCTGAGAAACGCCGGGAAAAGGGTCACGAGGCTCAGCTCAGGAGTGGCAGCGGATTTGGGGCTTTGGCCCGCTTGGGTGGGAGGTTGCCTTTGCCCCTACAGCTGCCATAACTAAGTGGCACCCCTTGGTGACCTAAAAGCAGAGAAACGTGCCGGGGGTGAGGACAAGGTGCCAGCAGCATCTGTGGCACATTCTGCCTATGCCTCACCTCAGTCTCTGCCACACTCCCATGAGCCCCACCTCTGGGTCCGGGTGTGTTTTGGTTTGTTTGGAACAGGGTTCAGGCAGGCTTTGAACCTGCAGCGATCCTCCTGCCTCATCCCCCAGAGCGCTGGGATGACAGGTGTGTGCTGACCCATCTGTATACACGTGTGCCCAGCTTTCCCTCTTCTTATAAAAACATCATTGCATGAGAGTCCACCCTAATCCCATATGACCTCAGTTTAACTTCATCATATTCACAAAATTCATTTCCAAACAAGCCCACCTGGGGCTGGAGAGATGGCTCAGGAGAATAAGTGCTTGCCTGGCAAATGCAAGGACATGAGTTCAATCCCTGGTTATACACGCACGCACACACACACACAAAAGCCCACCTTCTGGGGCCCAGCGGGATGGCTCAGTGGTCCAAAGCACCTGCTTGGGAAAGCTTGGGCGGCTTCAGGGACCGCGGTTCAATCCCCAGCACCACATGCTGCGCCAGCCCTGCCCTAGGGGCGGGCTGAGCCGGCCATAAAAATGAGTGAATAAACAAACAAAGGTTCTGAAACAAGAAAAGAATAAATAAATAAAATAAAATAAATTATTAAAAAAAAACCCCACCTTCCCAGAGACTGGGGACACATCCGTTGGGGACACACATGAAGCCACAGCGGTGGCTACAGTCCCTGCATGGAGCTTGAGTGCATGTTTTTCAACGAATAGTCACAGGTCAAACTCTTTTATTGGAGCTTGGAATGTCACAGCAATTCACCTGACTGAGAGGCAAACTTAGAAAATGAGCAAACATGGCGGACACCCCGGAGCAGTGGCATCCGGGCTACAGAGGACTCCCGCCTGCCTGCAAGCAGGACCAGGCACGCACACACGCACCTACGGAGGCACGCATGCTTGCGCCTACGCAGCACGCACGCACGCACGCACGCGCACTGGCTCCCTCACGGGGTCTGAGCCAGATCCTTGAATGTCCCCGCCTCTTGGAGAGGGTTCCTCCAGAAAAGAGCCATTTGAGGGCAGGGGAGGAAAGAGCTGGAAGCCGCAGGAGAAGGGCGTGGGTGCTTAAGGACCAACGAGCTGCAGAAAGCCCGCTGACCAGGGCCTGGGAGAAGATGCTGGGAGGGCTGCGGAGAAGAGTTTCCTCCTCTGCTGCACTCCGGCCGGCTGCCGCCCTGGGCACAGAGGCCGGGGAGCATCGAGGGCTCCCCTGTGTCCTAGGAAGGCACTGAATCGGGAGCAGATCCTGGGAGCCTGGAGTCCCCCAAGCACCCCGAGGGGGACAGGGAAGGGTGACAGAGCAGGAGTGGTCTTACATGCCGGCAGTCAGGGCAGCGAGACTGGGGGAGCACGGGTTCCGCCTGTCACCCCCCAGCGTGGGCGCGGGGCGTGCTGAGCCGCGGCCCCTCTGGCTGGCAGAGGAGGGTACGGGGATGGACCGGGGCTGCCCGAGGGTTCCAGGGCAGTGTGGGGGGGCGCGGCCTCACCCAAGTGTCCGTGCCCAGGCTGGGGGCAGGAGGGCGAGGCCTAGGCCGGGGCTACCAGAGCACGGCCCCGTCCAGGTTCCCGTAGCCCGGCTCTGCCCGCAGCCGCCAGTACGTGTTATTGGTCACCCACCACTCCTTGCCACTGCCGTCTGTCTGCCGCCTGCGGGAAGAGGGCGGTAGGCAAAGGGGCAGGGCCCCCAGGCTGCCCTGCAGCCCTCCCGCCTCAGGCAGGGGCAGGGTGGGCACCTGAAGAAGCGCGCTTGGTGCACGATGTTGTTTTCTTCCATCACCCGCCGCCTGTCGCGCTGCAGCTGCTCGATCCTCCGCTTCTGAGCCTCCGCGGCCTGGATGTTTCCCTCTTCCAGGTACCTGAGTCGGGCGATCCCTGCTGCAGTTAGGGAGCTGCCCCCTCCGCACGCCCCAGGGCTGGGGCCTCCCGCCTGCGGCCTGCCCGCCCGCCGCGCTGACCTCTGGTCTGGCCGCAGCCGCGTGTCAGTGGACGGCAGCGTCCGCTTCAGCTCGGCTGTCAGCTCGTTCAGCTCCAAGGCAAACTGGGTGAAGCCGAAGTTGCGCTCGTGGTCTGGGGGCATTGAGTCTGGGGGAGGTGAGGCGCTGGGGCTGGTGGGCTGCCACGGAGCTCGCGCCCTGCCCGGGCCACCCCGGCACCCTGCTTACTGGGTTTCCAGATGCACTGGCCACCGGGCGGGAGGCCCCGATACAGGCCCTCAGGCCACTTGCCGAACAGGCGGTGGAGCACGCGGCCGCTGCGACTCAGCACGGCGCCCTGCACCTCGTGCACGGTAGAGCTCCAGTACTTGGCCTAGGGCGAGCAGGCTGGCCTCAGCAAGGGTCCCTGCCCTGCACCAGCGCGGCCCCAGGGGCAGAGGGTGCTCACCTTGCAGAAGGTGATCTTGCAGTGGCAGGAGCTGTCCCGCGTGTTCCGGATCAGCACCTCCCCGTAGTGCTCTATCCAGCGTTGGCCACTCAGGATGTTGTGAATGCAGGACGTCACCTTGTTCCATTCAAAGTGGTCCCCAAACCTGAGGGAGTCAGAGTGCGGGTTGGGGGCGTGTGGTGAGTGACGTGGCTTGGAGGTTGGAGGGGGTCACTGCTGGAGGGGGAGCCCCAGTGTCCCGGCGACAGCTCTACTAGGAGGGATGGTCGCACTGTTTTTAGAAACAGGGTCTCAAGATGTATTCCTGGCTGGCCTTGAACTCTGTGCAGTTTAGGCTGCTCTCAGAATTGTGGCGATCCTCCTGATTCAGCCTCCCCAGTGCTGGGATCACTAGTGTGCACCAACATGCCCAGCTCTGTGTTGCTAGTTTATGAGCCATTAGTCAGGACATCGTTTCGTGTGTTTGTGTGTGTGTGTGTGTGTGCGCGCACGCACACACACATGCCGGCTTGAAATCGCAGCATGCCTTATTGTGAGACACAGTCAAAAAAGGACTGAGTCAGATGGCGGGAGGAGCCCTTCCTGCTGTGCCGATCCGGGCTTCCGGCCTCTCCGCTGAGCTGCCACACAGACAGGTGCAAAGCTCCCATCCTCACGGGCCACCCATCCCGCAGGAGGTGGCGGCTCTCACCCACCTGGGCAGGCTCACGTTGACGGTGCCCACAGGCACGATCTCCAGGGATTTGCCCCAGAACTTGTTCTTCCACTTCATGTCTGCAGCGGGGACCGGAGGGGACAGCAGAGATGAGACCGAGGGTGGGCCCCGCCCAGTGCCCTTTGCCCAGGCTGCCCCACCTGCCCCTTACCTTGCCAGAAAACGAAGTTCTCAGACTCCGCGTGGCACGCTGAGATGGGGGGGTGGTGGGAGACCTTGGGGAAGAGGAGCTCTCTCAGGGTCGCCCCTGACGACCCCAGCCCCCTCACTGTTGAAACCGACCAGATGGCTCTGGCTTTGTCTTCCCCTCGCCCATGGTCACCACCCAGTCCTCTTTCCCCCCTTAAAGCCGGGATTGACCTCACTTGCTACCCCCAGCCCTGCCCAGGGCACCTCCAGAAGGCCCTCAGGCCCACCCAGGCCAGAGCTGCCGGCCCTCTTACACCTCCCTCGAGGCGATCACAGCCGCCCTCCTCCACACCCTTGGAAACCCTGTAGTCTCCCTGCTCCACCTCTGGACCCTAGGACCGGAAACGCCATGTCCCCACCCTGCCCGCCTCGCCTCTCTCCCAGTTTTCTGTCACCCACAGCTCTAGGCAAGAGTTCTGAGTCCCCCAGGGCTCCGCTCTGGAACAATTTCCCCATGTTTCCAAAAGTACTTAAAGCGGGCATCTGGCCTCAGCCCCACATCTTCCCCTCACAGCCACGCTTTCCTGTTGCCCTGGTGATACATTGTTGGAACTGGTTTACTTCTTTCTCCACTCTTTTTTTTTTTTTGTGGTGGTGGGGGTGCTACCAGAAATCAAACTCATGACCTGGCCCGTGCCGGGCAGGAGCTGTGCTGCTGCTGAGCTCCATCCTGGCACGTCTCTGTTCTTGGTTAGAAGCCCTCCGCTCTACAGCCACTGGGCGCCCGCCTCTGCCCACTCGCCCTGACACCTGCCTTGCTCAGGAAGCCCCCGGGCCCCACAGCTATGGCCCCGACCTCTCCCACGCAAGCAGCAACAGGCCCCTCCCTCCCAGGTGCCCCACCCCACCGCCCCGTGTTCCTCGGCTTCCTCGTCCTGCCCACTGGCCTCTCCACCCACCGCAGGACCCTCCAGGTCCGAAGGGTCAGGCCTCCCAGGCCGCCCGCTGCCCTGCCCCTCAGTAAGGACCCTGTGAGCCACCAAGTCCACCACGTGCTGCCCAGGAACAGCTCTTGATTCAGTTCCTCGGGGTGGGTCACCTTCAGCTGCTACGGAGTGACCTCAACAGTATCCTAACTGCCCACAGGGCCCCTGCAACCCCTGCCAAGAGTTCTTTACAAATGCAGTTCAGAACCTGCCACTCTGCTGCTTCTTATCAAAAAAAATCCTGACTCCTGCCACCTTCAAGGTTTGGGGTGGGGTTTTTGTTTGTTTTTTAGTTTTTTTATTGGCAGAATCTCACTGTGTAACTGGCCTGGCTTCCAACCCCGGGGTCATCTTCCTGCCTCAGCCTCCAGAGTGCTGGGATTACATCTGCCTTCAGGATTTAAAAACAAAATCCCAGACCTCCTTCCCGACCCCAGGCTCTTCAGGGTCTACACTGTCTTCTCTCTCAGTCTCAACGCAGTCTCCCACTAACTCATCCTTCCTGACCCCGCCTCAGGGTGTGCCCTACAGCAGCTTCCGGCTGCTGCCTGCAGGACAAGCCCAGGCTCCTGCGGGTGAGAGTCCAGGCAGCAGGGAACCCCTCTGTACTCCCCAGGTCTGTCCTGGCCTCACCTGCTCGCTGATGAAGCGGAAGCCGCGGTCGGGGCGCTCGCACTCGTAGGTCTCCCCAAGGACCGGGTTGAAGGGCTTGCAGCCGGCGCGGTGGTAAGTGGAGCAGTAGGCGGAGACAGCGAAGGCGGCGATGTACACCTGCGACCGACGGAGGCGGGCGTGGGGCAAGCGGGGCAGGACCGCCGCCCCCTAAAGCAGTGGGGCGGGCCCACCGGGAACCCCGGGAACCAGACGCCGCCGCGTACGTACCATGCGCTCGCAGGGGTCGGCCAGACGGCTGGCCTGATCCAGGAGGCTGCTGTATTCCAGCTCCTCACACAGACGCTGCAGCGTGTTGAGCGGCTCGTTGAGCTGCACGGGCATGGACACTTTGGACAGGTCCTTACCGATGTTGTTCCGCAGGATGTTCCACAGGCTCACGTCGGCCCCGGGCCCGCTGGCCGCAGGCAGGCAGCGGCGGCGCGGAGGCCCCGGGGCTCTTCCTGGAACACAGGCCCCTGGGCCGTCTGGCCAGGTCACTCCCAGACACTGGCTGACGGACAGCCTGAGTCCTGGCCCTGACTGCCGTGTCCTGTGTTGGGCAGGGTGACTGGGGATCTGGGTGGTGACAAGTTCCCAGGGGCTTAGGTGACCTGCCGTGGAGACGGCACCACTGCCATAGAGGTGCCCAGAACTCTCCCCTGTCCCTTATAAACAGAAGCAGACACCAGGGGGCTGATGACGTTGCCTCTTCTAGAAAGGGAAAAATTAAACGACAGGCCTAAAGCCACTCCATTAAGAGTCCCAAACGTGGACCTCTTTTCTCTCTAGAGTTTTGAGGAAGTCTTGCTATATATAGTTCAGGCTGGACTTGGAACTCACTACGCAGCCTAGGCTTAAATGTGTGGCGATCCTTCTGCCTCAGCCTACTGAGCACTGGGGTGGTAGGCGTGCACCACCCCGAGGACTGGGCCTTTTGCCCGCCTAGTGCTGTGTGACCACCTGCTGTTCTGTCAGACTCTAGGCAAGGCTTCCCCGCCCCCGTCCCTTCCTGCTCCTGCAGGCTGCCTCTGCTGTCTTCCTCAGCTCCAGCCCCGTCATAAGGGACTAACCCTGGCCCCAGGTTCCACCCCCACCCGCAGCCACCTGGCACCTTTCTGACAGTGATCGGCGGCGACCCTGAGCTGCAGCACCTCCTCCGACAGGCTGGTGGTGACCTCGCTGGTGCACGACTCTGCCTCTTCCTCTGAGCCCTGAGCCAGGACAGATGATGGCTGGGCAAGCTGGGCCTGCCAGAGCAGCCAGGCGGTGCCCAGGGCCTCCCCAGTCCTGCCCAGCTGGCCCCTTGATGGGAAGGGACAGGGAAGGCCCTGGGCTCTTAGAGACACTGCCCAAGGGGTCTGGCATCAGGGAGTGTCCCCAGTCACTTGGGGTGAGACTCAGCAGGACTCTAGGACACATAGGGGACTGCTGAATGAATTTTGGGGTGTGGGGAAATGAGATCAAGGGAGCACAGAGGCCGAACACGGTCACAGGAAAATGAAGGTGGAAGCTGAGGCTGGGGCCCAGCAGCTTTGTGAGCCGCACCACCTCGGCCCACCTGCCTGTTCCCTGCTCCTGCAGTCTAGGAGGAGGAGGAAGACTGGGCGATCTGTGGCTTTGGGTCTCTGCAGACCCCACCTGTACCTCTCCCAGGTCCCGCCATGTGGCCACCAGCTGCCCCTGCCCTCACCTCATTCTCCGACGAGCTGGCCGAAAGGAGGACCTCGCAGGCATCAAAGAACTCTGTGTGGGAATCCGCCAGGGACAGGACGCTGCTCTGGGACAGCTGCGGGGTCAGCTCTTGACCCTTCATGTACAGAGCTTCCTGCTGCGGAGGCCGGACAGGCGTCAAGCCCAGGGCGGCGCTGACTCTGAGCCCCTCCTCCAAGCCCCGCCCCCTCCCGATTCATTTTTTTTCTTTTTGGCAGGGGACGGGATCTCAGTTTGTAACCCAGCCTGGCCTTCAATGTGCAGCCGTCCTCCTGCTTCAGCCTCCCTCCCGACTGCTGGGCTCCCTCACGCGTGCCTCGCAGCAGGCAAGCCTGTCCCATCTGATACACACCCTTAGGGAGGTGTCATTGCCGCCCCACTCTGCAGATCAGGACACTGAGGACACCCAACCCTAGTACCCAGCCCTGAGTGCGGTCAGCCAGGCGCACGTTAGACTCTGGGCCCTAGCTTTGCTCTCTGGAGGATCAGAACACCAAGTCGTGGATGCTGAGTGAATAGTGTACCCTAGTCCCTCCCCACCCCCCAGCTGCCCCAGGAATGGCCGCATCGTGTCGTTTGCACATTGAAAACCAAAGTGCCGGGGCTAGGGAGATAGCTCTGAGGCACAAGCGCCTGCCTGGCAAGTGCAAGGTCATGAGTTTGAATCCCGGTCCCACAAAAACAAACAAACAAACAAAAACCAAAGTGCCCTCCCCTCAGTAAAGGAGGTGCAGAGGCCACCCTGGCTCCTCACCTCCTCCGGGTTGAGCGAACTGAAGGAGTCTGCAGTGGTGTCTGAGGACATGGACAGTGAGTGGAGACGGGGCTGCCCGGCTGGGGTCCCTGGGACCTGAGGAGAAGCAGGTGAGCAGCCAGCGTCTTCCACCTGCGCCCTGCCCCGCCCCACCCCCCGCCCCGCCCTGCCACCTGTGAGGCCTCTGGTCTCCAGACTCACCCCTAGCCTGGACAGCTGGGTACCCTGGTGCAGGTCCCGGAGTCGGTCCCGCTCTGCGGTGAGGGCGGCCAAGACGCTGCTGAGAGAACTGTGCACTGCGGGCAGGGAACAGGGGGACGCCTCAGGGGACACCTTAGGGGACGCCTCAGCCCCACCCTGCCTCCTCTGCCCTCACCCAGCTCACACTCACCCTTCTGTGCCAGGGCCCAGAAACTGCGCTGCAGGTGGGCGTAGTCTGGAGGTGGCAGCCCCCGGGGGCCTGAGGAGTCCCGGGACTCCAAGTAGCGGGATAGGTTGGGGACAGAGCCGTGGAGGCGACCGACCTGTGGAGGGGACAGTAGGGTGAGGGGACTGCACCCCCAGGAGACTGCCCTGCAACCTGGGGCCCGTGGCCGCTCACCCGCCCGATGGTGTCATCCTTGGCAAAACTCTGCGTGCACCACATGCGCGTGGTCCGCTTGCCTTTCTTGGGCCTCTCTGCCGTCCCCGAGGCCTGGTAATGGAGGGGTGCAACTTCACTCACAAGGTGAGGAGGGGTCTGCAGCCTGGCGGGGGCTCCGGCAGCAGAGGGGCAGGGGCAGTCTTCAGTAGCTAGGAAGAGGATGGCTCTCCAGGATGCAAAGGGGACCTGCCTGGGTGACTGAGCCCAGGGCCCTCACCTGGTGCGTGGGGATCACAGGGGCCGAGGGGATGCGGTGCAGGGACTCCAGGCTCTGGAGGAGTCTGTGCAGCTCCTGGAGCTTCCCCTGGCACTCGGAGAGCGCTACAGAGCAAACAGAGGACATCCGTCCCTTTGCCTCCTCCCTGCACTGAAGACAGCACCCCAGTGCGTGATGCCACCGCTACCACCCGCCCTGCCCAGGCCCCCTGGCATGGACACCGCATCTCAGTTCTGGCTCAGTCTACGCATCACCCCACCTGTACCAGCTGCACCCAGGTCGACGCCCCCACGTGCACCCTCACCATGAGAGCAGCGGTCCAGCCCGTCACTGTCCCTTAGCCAGGAGGACACCTTCTCCTGGGGTCCAACTCCAGGCAAAGCCGAGGTGCTGCCCACTGTCAGAAGCTGGGTGCCAGCGATCTGCGGGTGGTCCAAGGGTCAGGGAGCGTCCCCACAAGTGCCACCTCCCAGCTGCCACGCCACTGGCACCCACCTTGGACCCGTCCTACCTTGCAATGAGAAGCCCCAGACACGTCCGGGCGCGGGGCCAGGCGGTGCGCACGAAGCTGGGTGACCCAACTTTGGAATTGCTCCTGGGATTTGATCTGCAGAAATGAGGAGATGGGGGCAGGGAAGGGGTCTGTGCTCCCCAGCAAGCAGGGGCTCCCCCTATAGCTCCTGTTGTATGCAAAGGCCCCTTGCAGGCTGGTGGAGCAGCCCATGGACACGGCCAGCTCTGGGCCTGTCATGGGACAGCCCACGGGACAAGCTGCCCTTGACTGTTTTCTTTTGGTACTTGGAATCAAACTCAGGACCTGCACTCACCAGGCAGGGGCTGTGCCACTGGGCTGTGTCCTGGCTCTGTGGCAGTTTTATACAACGACAGCTTCCTTTCTGCTGTCCCTCCCTCTCTTCCTTTCTTCCTTTTCTTTCCTTTCTCCTCAGACACTGGGTATTTCACCCAGGATTTTCCTACTGAGCTACATCTCTGGCTGTTATTTTCGTTTTTTTTATTTTGAGACAGAGTCTCACAAAACTGTTAATTCACCCAGGCTGAGTTAGTTGAATTTGCCGTCTTCCTGCCTCAGGTTTCTGGAGCACTGAAGTTACAGGACCCATTGTGCCCACCTGTGACGGCAGCTTTTTTCTTTCTTTTTTTAAAGAATTTTATTTTATTCTTGTTTTGCAACTTTTGTTTGTTTATTTATTTATTTTCATGGCCGGCTCAGCCTGACCTCAGGGCAGGGCTGGCGCAGCATGTGGTGCTGGGGATTGAACCGCAGTCCCTGCAGCTGCCCAAGCTTTCCTAAGCAGGCGCTTTAGACCACTGAGCCATCCTGCCAGGCCCCATGACGGCAGATTTTTTCATATCAGCTCAGGAAAGATGCTCAGCACCGAGGTCCAGGCCTCGGCCCCGGCCACACACTGCCTGGCTCCCCAGATGTCGCCCTGGTGACCAAACCCAGGACCGCCCCCCAGGCAGGCGTCTGCCCTGAGGCACAAGGCCGGGCCCTGTGCCGCACCTTGAGGTGGTAGATGTTGTCTTCGGTGTCCAGGTCAATGCGCTGGGCCTTCTTGTTGGTGGACATGACCGACAGGCGGACGTCAATGGAGCCGTGCAGCTTGCCCTTGGAGATCTGCGGTGCGGGGACACGGGGCCGGGCTCAGGTTCCCTCGAGCCCAAGCAGCACTATCAGAGGGGACGCGTCAGCCACCTCCTGCTGCTCGATGAGGCGAGTCATGCAGAAGACAGAATAAACGTGGCCAGGTCCATGTTTTGCGGCCATGTTATGCAGTGAGGGGCGGGGCTGTGCGTTCCACACACATGCGATTTAATGAAATATCTATAGATTTTGGGTCTGCAGTTGGCTGAATCTGCTGGGGCACCAACCGTAAGGTGTGCGCGTCCAGACCCTGCCCTGCTGGTGCAGGTGCCCGCTGCCCATTCGGGGCTTTGGGCAGGTTCCTCCCCACTGGCCAGGGCCCCACTCACCTCTTGCTGGGTCGTTGCATAGTGGAGGATCCCATCCTCAAGCACGAAATACCTCTGCAACATTGCCAGGAGGGACAGGAGGACAGGGCGGGAGGGGGCAGACACTTAGGCCTTTCCTCTCCCTGCACCTCACCGCCCGCGGCAGCCCCGCCCCACCATCACCCTACCTTGTGCCAGCCCTTCAGGGGCCACTTCCTCTTCTTGAGCAGGTGGCCTTCCTGCCTCTGGGGCCTGACACCCTCTGCTCCCAGTCTGCTGCCCTGGGGCTCTTCTACCACCTCCCACGGCTCCAAGCCCTACAGTCCAGAGGGGCGGGGGGCAGCCAGTGAGCCCGTGACCCGGCCCAGGCCCAGGCCCACCCACTGCCTGGCTCCCCAGACCTGTTGGCTGCTGCTGGGCTTCGAGGACTGAGAGCTCTCTGCCAGGGATGGGGTGTCCCTCTCCTGGAAGTCCATGGAGGAGGGAGAGGCCGCTCCCTGCGGCGGATGTGGAGCTGGGTGGAAAGGTGGAGGTGTCTGTCACCTGGTCCTGACCGGGCCCTTGAAACAGAGAGCTCTCCTGCTAGAAACCATGCCAACGGGTATTCCCCGCCCACTTATCCCATGCCACCCTGGGCGGTTCCCTCTGCCCACACCCTGTCACTACAGCCTGCTCAGTGAGGTGGACGAGGGCACAGACAGGCCGGCGCCAAAGGAAAACCTGGAGAAAGTGCCCAGGTGCTAGCCTTCGGTGCCCTGAGCGGCTAAGGAAGCCCTCGGACTTTCTTGGGAGGCCAGGGGATAGGGAGGAGCCAGGAACGGACTTAAGAGAAGCCCATCCAGGTTCCTCTTCCTCCAGGGTCCCCCACCCCCCTGCCATGGCTGAACTGCCTCATCCTGCAAAGCACCCCTCAGACCCCCTTGCTTGGTCCATATCCTGGAGACCCCACTTTGTGCGTCTGTGTTTGAGGCAGGGTCTCACTATGCAGGTTAGACTGGCCTTGAGCTCACTTTGTAGCCCAGGCTGGTCTCTGAACTTTCAAGGGTCCTCCTGCCTCAGCCTCCCAAAGGCTGGGATTATAGGCATACACTTTCATGCCCTGCTAATAAGACCCCACTTTTGCATGGGGACACAGAGGCCTGAAGTAGCCCCCATTTCCCTGCTGCCCCCTCCTGCCACACATGCCCACGGGGTCCCCAACTCACAGTCCTCATCCCATCTCAGTCCTCCCAGCTCCTGAGAAGTGGCACCCACCCAAGAGAACGGGCCACAGAGTGACGGGGGCACCGTGGGCGGGGGAAGAGGTGGCCAAGAACATGCTGAGGTCCCCAGGTCCTGCAGCAGTGCCCACAGGAGCCCTTGGCAGGGGCCCTGGCCGGCCTGGCTCCACTGGGAGATCAATAATGCATGGGGCTGTGGGAGCCAGGGAGGGCGCTGGCAGGGCAAGGCCACCCCGGGCAGGGAAGCCGCCCGGGTCTACACGGGGAGCAGGCAGCTGAGTACCTGCGGAGCCAGGCTAGGCGGGGACCCGGAGGTTGCAGCGGAGGGGCCCAGGCTGCAGGAGGCTGCCCAGGGAAACTCCAGCTCTCGGCATTCAAAGTTCACAAACTCTCCCAGGGTTCGGGTTTCTCTGCCCTTGTCCCCAGCCCCCGACCCTCACTGCTGGCAGATGGAGGGGGTTCCATCAAGAAGGAGGGGCCAAGGTGAGCCAGGTGGGGACCCCTGGCACCTCCATGCCCTGCCTCGGATCTGAGGAGCAGTGCCCAGCTCAGGCGTGGGAAGCCTTCCCGGAGATGTCACCTCTCCCCTCGCGCACGCGTGTGCGCGCCCCCCTTACCCCAGGGTCCATGGACGCCCGTGCTCCGGGCGCTGGGTGCTCCACCTCTGAGTCGCCCCGCGCGAGTTGTGGCTCCGTCCGCACGGAGCCGAGTAGTAGCCGCTGCTGCCACCGCTGCTGCAGGAACCAGGAAGGAAGGCGACGTCGGAGCTTCCCCTCCAGCCGGATCTCCCCACCTCCCCTCCCCGTCACCTCCTCCCGCCCAGCTCTGGGCGGCCGCTCAGCTCTGCCCCCCTGCTCCCCGGAGGACTCAGGACCCAGCCGCCGCCACCACTGTGGCTGCAGCTCGGAACCGTGGCTCGGGAACGGGGACACCATCCCCACAGGGCGCAGCCCCAGGGGCCTGGGAGGCCTGGGAGTTGCTGTTCTTGGACCAGGCAGGGGTGGAGATTTATTCTGACCTGCACAGCCGCGGCCCGCCATGGCCTCAGGGAGCCCATGGCCAAGGCCATTTCCGTGTGAACCACCACCCTCTCACTTTACATCTGAAAACAGACTGAGAAATGTGGAGTGAGCACAAGTTATCAGACTGAAGGGAAGCGACAAATTCCCCCGGAACACCACACGCCAGGAGCAGTGTCGGCAGGGCAGGCAGGGCGTAGGGTCTGCCCTGCTCGGGGAGTCTGGGCCCGCCTGCACACCCTTAACTGTGCTCAAGCATTCAAGTACGAAGATAATTTGACTTTTAAGAGAGATCTATGCCACGGGGCCCGGCAGGATGGCTCAGTGGTCTAAAGCGCCTGCTTGGGAAAGCTTGGGCGACTTCAGGGACTGAGGTTCGATCCCCGGCACCACATGCTGCACCAGCCCTGCCCTCGGGGTGGCTGAGCCGGCCATGAAAATGAATGAATAGACAAGCAAAGATTCTGAAACAAGAAAAAAATAAATAAAATT
>PVJA010050525.1:0-13240 GCA_004027025.1 Myocastor coypus | reverse complement strand
GAAGAGGAGTGAGACGGGGAGGGGAGAGGAGAAGAAAAGGAGGAGGAGGAGGAAGAGAAAGAAGAAGAGGAAAGGGAGGAGGAGGGAGAGGAAGAGGAGAAGGAAAAAGCCAGCAAAGGAGGAGAGCTGGGGTCTGCTACAGAGACTTCACAATGGGATCATTTAAGCAAGGTACCTCCCAGGGTAGGCATCTTCCAGAGGTAAGCAAACTGATTTAGACATAAGAATGATGTATGGGGGCTGGAGAGATAGTTTAGAAGCATAAGCACCTACCTGGCAAGCACAAGGACCTGAGTTCAATCCCTGGCTCCACATGCCATGTGGTCTCGGCCCCCGATGTGGGCATCCACTGTGCAGCCCTGAAACAGGGCACAGTGACACACACCTGTAATCCCAGTACAAGGGAGGTTGAGCCAGGAAGATCACTGCAAGATCAAGGTCAGCCCGGGCTACAAAGTGAGTTCAGGCAGCCTGAACTGCATAGTGAGATTCGGCCTCAAAAGAGAAAAAAGAAAAAAGAGAAAAAAAAAGACACAATGGTTTTCCCTGGGTGGTAGAATTCTTAACATTCTTTGAATCCTTGTTTATATCTTCTAAATGTTCTATTATGTATGTTTATTGCTTTTGTAATAAAAAAGTATATGTTTTATTAAAAATTATATTGCTGCATCAGTACATTTTAATTATATTTACATTTAACTCTAAAAAGGTTGGTATTTTCCCTGCCAGCAGCCGTGAGTCCTTGGTGGATGAAACCAGGGAATGGATGCACATTGCATGAATAACACAGCTAATGCATGAGCTCAGAGCCAATTAGAGCAGGCACAGGGCCTCCAGAGACTCCAGCGCGGCTCCTGGTCCTTCCTTGCACTCAGTCAACATCTAAAGGAGATCCGGCGCCGCAGCCTCTTCGCAGAGCACAGCAGTCAGACGCTCCTAGGTCCGGATGTGGTCTTTGTCCTCAGGAGGGCATCTCAAGAGTCTAGACTCTGAGACCCAGAAGGCTGCTGTCACCTCTTCCCAGACCCTCTGTGGATCTTGTTGCCTCTGGATTCCTCCAGTCTCTCTGTCTCTGGCCCCAGCAGTCACCATGGGTTCCAGAAAAAGCAGAGCCTCCAGGCTGCCTCCAGGCTGCCTCATGCAGAGAACACCCCAAGTAGAGCAGTTGCCCCTGAGGGCATTGGAGACTGCCTCCTCCGCAGGAGTCATCATTTCACCTCAGGAACCTAACCACCCCCTCAGCTGAGGGCTTGGCTTGCAAGAGCTTATCTCTTCCAGTTCCTCAGGGTCAGCATCCACCAGGCCCTTCCACCATGTTGTTTGCGCATCTGAGTCTGCGGGTCACCAGCTAAACCTTCTAAAACTGGGAGCTAAAATAAGCTTCTCTTCTTTTGACTTGTGGAGTCGCAGCCCCGAGAAAATGACTCACAATTTGTAACTAACAAAACTGCCTTTATTTTTTTATATTGAACCTCTTAAATTGATTTACAAAATACTTAAGAGAACAAACCTAATTTTAATAATTAAACAAGAAGACTTACGCATCTACTAAATAATGATATTGTTACTCTTTTTTTAAAAATTATTTTATTTTATTTTATTTTTTTCTTGTTTCAGAACCTTTGTTTGTTTATTCACTCATTTTTATGGCCGGCTCAGCCCACCCTGATGGCAGGGCTGGCACAGCATGTGGTGCCGGGGATCGAACCACGGTCCCTGAAGCCGCCCAAGCTTTCCCAAGCAGGGGCTTTAGACCACGGAGCCATCCCGCCAGGCCCAATATTGTTACTCTTGATTACTGTGTTTATCTGGCCAAGTCCCACGAGTCTGTCTAACATCTGGCACCTGTGTGTTCCCCCTTGACTGCATGTGATGAGGACAGAAGGTACAGTGTCCCTTGTTGGCTACACAGCCTGTCCTTAAGCACAGGGGAAAACATTGCCCAAACCACATGATAATTCAAAAGTTTGCCACTTGTGGGGCCACAGGTTGGATGTGTCTAGAGACACAAGGGCCCCATCTCCCAGGGCCCTCAGCAACTAGGAAAGGAGAGGACCCGTCAATTGCCCACAGAGGCCACACAGCCCCTGGCATCCCTCCCTCTTTCTGCTCACTAGCCTGCTAGGCTGGCAGACAAAGGTGGCCAAAAAGGAGACAAAACAAACTCAGAAGACCTCAAGAAACATAAATGAGGGCTGGCGAGATAGCTCAGCAGATTAAGTCCCTGCTTAGGCAAGCGCAGACCCTGCGGTTCAATTTCCGTGCCACTTGCCTCACTGGCTGGTCCCCTAGGAGAGCTGAGCTAGCCACTGAGACCCCAAATGGTGGCTGAAAACAGGGGGCTCACTAGAGCCCAAGCTGCATAGTGAGACCCTGTACCGAATACATTTGAAAAAAAAAAAAGAGGAAAGAAAGAAAGGAAACATACGTAACTGAGCAACTGCTGCTGAGAGGTATTGGGTTGCTGCCAACGGCCCCAACAGTCGTGTTTTGCTCTTGTTTCAAGAGAAAGCACCAGAAACTGAGATTATTGTGTGATGTCCCTCCCTCTTTCTTTGAGACAGGATCTTGCTCTGTTGCACAGGCTGGCAGTGAACTCCTGGGCTCCAGAATCCTCCACCTCAGCCTCTGTGAGGTGCCTGGGCCTGGTGCCGAGCTGTGTGGACCTGCATGGCTCAGTTCGCCACAATCCCCTGGCTCCAGCTCCTCCGTGCACTTGCTAAAAGACAATGAAATTTGAATTCTGAATTAAGCAGCTGAATGTCCCCAGGCACACCTTCCATCCTTCTATGCTTCTGCTATATTTCTGTCTGCAACAGCCCCAGAAGGCGCAGGGCAGCTGTGGTGCATGGTCAGCTGGGATGGTGATTGAGCCGTGCAGTCTCACCCTGGCTCCCTCCTCCCTCCTTTCGCTCCTTCCCCGATGCCCTTCAGGGAGCCTCTTTCTTCCATCCACACTATTCTGCGTTGGAGCCAGACAACTAAGGAATGAAGCCCCCAAAACCATGAGCCAGAACAAACCTCTCCTCCTTTGTCCCAGTGAGATGGCACTGACCCATACAGTGTCTGTGTTCTCATTGATAATAATAGTGTTACTCTCAAGGCACATGAAAGGTGCTCCAAGCCTGGGGCACCAGCAGCCCAAGAAATGTTACATAAGGGAAAATACACCTGCCCCGTCTGTTGGTAACCTGGGCCTCATAAACATCACATAATGGTGGGGAGTCCTGGGGGAACGGGGACAGAAACAGAGTAGACCAGAGCTGGATTGTCCTGTATTACAAAAATAATAATTCATTTTTCCATATATTTCCCTCCTAGAGGAGAAAATAAAGGGCAACAAAGAGGAAGAGAGGAGCAAGCAACACAGAAAGTGGAGATGACATTTAAGAACTAACACAAATTGGGCATGGTGGTACCCACTCAGGACCCACTCAGAAAATTGAGGCAGGAGGGTCAAAGGTTTGAGGGAAATGTGGGCTACATATTGAAACTGTCTAGAAGAAAGGAGGGAGGGAGAGAAGGAAGGAAGGAAGGTAGGAAGGAAGGAAAGGAGGGAGGGAGGGAGGGAGGGAGAGAGAAAGAAAGAAAAGGAAAGGAAAGGGGCCTATCTCTTGAAATCTAAGCTCCTCTGGTGCTCTAAACCATCAGTTTAGAGTGTATGAGGCACACAAATCAGCAGCTGTGCGTCATTGTGGGTGGAAGTTAGGAGAAGGGGCTGAGCTCCTCCATGTGGACTGATTCGGGTAGAAATGAACAGACGCAGGGCTCTGTATTCTGTCGCTTGCAGGGCATTGCTTAGTGTGGAGGCGTGTGTGTGTGTGTGTGTGTGTGTGTGTGTGTGTGTGTGTGTGTGTATGTGTGTGGGGGGGCTCTGGGTTCGACCCCTAGCACCTACTACCATAAGAAAGAAGACAAATCTGGAGCCAAAGGTTAATCTGAAAGAATGGAAGCTCCCTCCTTCCTTGGCCAGATTACTGGACTTGCTTGGGGTGGGGCAGTCCAGTCTGAATCAGCCTCTTTCAGATCTAAGGGAACAGGAGTGCCACAGCAGATTTCTGGGCAGGACAGCTGTGCCACCCCAGCCAGGCCCCCACTGACCCTTTGCAAAAAACAATTGCAAATCTCCTGACACAGTCTCTGCTTAGACATGCTGAGGACTCAGAAAGAGCTTGAGTTGGCTGCAATTCTAAGGGATAAATGGATGCTGATGGGGTTTCCTAGCAACCGCTGAAAAGAAATCAGCCTTGAGTGATACAGACTTGGTGAGTAGAAGCAAAACACGCACAGAAGCATGGGGAGAAGCAAGCGGCACACAGCTGAGGTCCTGTCGGGCTGCCTAAGCTGGTGACTGTCAGCTGACCTTGTGGTCAGGAGGCTGTAAGATGAGGCAGGCAAGAGCAAAAGCTGCCCGGGGCCCAAGGGGGCTGCAGTCAGTTGAAGTCAGTTCTGGAGCTACAGCTGCAGCATTGCCCTTGTAAATAACTACAGACCATGGAATGCTGTCAGATAAACCTCTTTAACTTGATGACAGATGACACATTTCTATGAGCCACATAATGTTCAATGAGATGCTAATAACCGTACCTCACAAGAATGACAACTGCCCTCCATTACCCACCTCATGTATTTGGAAAGTACTGACATTAACTAAGGACCAGGTGAAGAATTCTCATGTCCTTGGACATTCATCAGGGTTAGTTTTACTGCCAATGAAAGGAATCCAGCATGACTTGGGTGGGAGGGCGGAACTGGTGAGGTAGGATCCGGGCAGAGAATCAGAGGAAGACATCCAGGCAATAGGGTATCTCTGAGACCTACATAATGGCCAAACAGGGTGTGCACCTGTTTCAGCCTCCCTTCCCAGCTCCCTCCCTCTGTCGTTGCCTCTACGTCTCCCAGTCTTGATTTGCTTCCTTCCTCCCCTTTTATTGAAAGAGGATCTTGCTCTGTGGCCCTGGCTCAAATCAAAAGCACTGTGATCCTCCTGCCTCAGCCTCCTAAGTGCTGAGGTTACAGGCCTGTGCCCTGGTCTTTCCTTTTTCTAAGCTAAAGTCTTGGCCACCACAAACCTGGAGCTGAGTAGTTTTGTGGCCCAGGAAGGAAGGAATTATTTCCCTACTAGACTGTTTTGTTGTTGTCCATTTTTGTTATGCAGTTCAGACTGACTTTTAACTCACTTTGTAGCCCAAGCTAGCAGCAGTACTCCTGCCTCAGCCTCCCAAGGGCTGGGACTACAGGCATACGCCACCACACCTGGCCTTCCCCAGGTAGTTACCACATACCAGTGACCATTCCTGAACAACTTGCAGGGCCAGAAAAGCAATGTTCAGAACATAATCCACCAGGCTGGGGGTCATATGCACAGCTGGACGTGGCCTGGGGTGGAGGTGGGGGTTTGAATGAAGAGGATGCTGCTGTCCCCAAGGGGCAGACTATGTTAGCGGGCAGCAAACACCCACATTTCCTGAATCAAGTGAACTTCATAGCCAGCCGCTCCTGTGGGCTGCAGTGGGGTCCTGGCAGAGGTGAACCCTCAGACCCAGTGCTGGCAGGATGGCAGGAACACGGCACAATCTCCCTGAACCACCTGTAATTTACCGCCCCAGGAGGACGAGCGCAACTGCAAATCTCTGAAAATGTCAAACAGCATTTTCCCCATAACTAAAAGAAGAGTATTGTAATCACAGCTATATTTTTAACCCTGTGTCCAAATGTAAACACTGAATTTATTAAGAACTTTTTTTTTTGACTGGCTCAGGCTGCTTTAATGGTGCAGGCAGAGATCAAACCACTATCCCTGGTGCCTGACTGGGATCTCCAGCACAGGCACTTTAACCACTGAGCTAACCCAAAAGCCCCCAGAACTTCTTTTTTAAATATTCAATTCATTTCTATTTTTTAGAACTTGTGATGTATCATTATCACTTTCAGTGTGTCGGTATCTATGCAGGTAGGCATGTATGCCTATAGGCATATATGTATGTGTGTAGACATGTAGGCAGGTATGTATGTAGGCAGGTATGTGTGTAGGCATGTATGTAGGCATGCATATATGTATTACCCAGAACTTTTTAAACAGTTTTTAAAAATCAGTTAATTTACAGATTGAGTTTCTATTTAAATGAAGGGATTCTGTATAAAATAACTTAAAATATCTCTTAAAAGTCTTTTTTTTTTTCAGTACTTAGGATCAAACTCAGGACCTTGCACTTGCCAAGATAGCACTTATACCACTGAACTATCTGCCCAGTCCAAACCTTTTTTTTGAAGATAAGGTCCCACTGTATAGTTTAGACACTCACTGTGTAACCTAAACTGGCCTCAAACTCATAGCGATCCTCCTGCCTCAGCCTCCCAGGTGCTAGGATTACAGGCATGTGTCACAAAGTCATTCTTGCACAGCAATTGCTAACACTGCTATTTAGTGTAAAGTTTAGCTGAACTAATTATTTATATAATTCTATTTATTTAAAATAAATAGTAATTAAAAGGTCCAAATTTCATCATGCTTTCAGGAACTATAAATCAACAAATTATTTTTTTTTTAATTTTGCCTACATTTTATCAAGTAAATAAGATACAAAAATAATTAAAACACTAATGTCTCCCATGTGGCCCAGCCTAGCACACTGATGACTCCAAGGAGGGCTTAACCCAATCCCTGCTGCCCAAGCTCCATGGCTACTGGGCCAGCTTGGACCCCCGTCCATCTACTCCAGGGCCAGAGCTCTCCCGACCCCCGCCACGGTGCTCCCCACACTGCGCAGAGTGAACGAGCTGGGATCCCACAGTTGATGGTTTGAAATAATTAATGAATCATAAATTATGTCAGCACAGAGTTGGGCAAACAAATTAGCTTTTTCCTTTTAAAATGTTCTCCAGGGTGTCAGGAGCCTGGTGGTGGAGCCAGCACCAGGTAAGGTTTGATCCCAGCAGGGACATAAAATCAAATGTTCTCCCAAAGCAGAGTGGACAGTTTAGAATGAAGCAAGTGCCCAGCCCAGGACCCTAAGAAAGTCTCAGCATAAAACCCAAGGAACAAACAGGCCCAAAGGGGCTGGGGAAATAGCTCTGTGGCACAAGTGCCTATCTGGCAAGTGCAAGGTTGTGAGTTCAAACCCTGGTCCCACCAAAAAAGGGAAGGATAATGAGGTTACCATCACTCAGTCAGCAGCAGCTACCAGAGGGCACAGGAGCAGAAAAGCTTAGCTCCTCTCTCTCTACTGCTTGAGGGAAGGAGCAAAGTTTCACTTTGGGCCAGGGGTCTTGGGTATGTGGGAATAGAACAGGCAGGCATGGCCATGTGAGAAGTATTAGTGACCTGGGCTGGAGAGATAGCTCAGCAGTCTCAGGACCTGCATGGCAAGCTCAAGAACCTAGGTTTGATTTCCAGAACTGCATGCCATGCTGGCCCCAGGTGTTGAGCAGGCCACCAACACCAGGCATGGTGGCCCACATCTGTACTCCCAGTACTGAGAAAGCTGAGACAGGAGGATCATTACAAGTCCAAGCTGCATGGTGAGATCCTGTATCAAATTAATTAATTAATTAATTAGGATTTTAAAAAATTGAAACAGAAATATTAGTGACCACTGCAGCCCTCAGTCTTGGAATAAGGCAGCCTCTACCTGAGGAGTCTATGTTTTTGGACAAAGGCCTAGCAAGACAGTTATGTTTTCCAGGGAACAAGGCCACTTTCACCTTCCGAGGGACATCAATGACACCAAGTGGGCACCACCAAACTGCAATCAGGATTCTCCAGGGCAGACATTGCTGATGACAGCCACAACCATTCATCCAGTGTTTCCTAGCAAGACCTTAATTTTGCTCCTCCTTGGTGTCTTTCCCAAAGCTGGTTCCTTCTGCAGTCCCCCATTCTCTGCCAAATGACAGCCTTAGATGCAGGTATGAGAGATAGAGTGCAAGCCAAAGAGACAGGAGAGGGGTCTGCTGAAAGCTTCTAGGACTGGCATGCTCACCAACAGGACAAAAGACAGCAGCTTCCTCCTGCAACTGCAGGACGTCACAAGGACAAAGTCAGAATGAGTCACCGTACAGTCAGTGCCAATGGGAAATGGACAAAATCATGGGTCTTGATAATGCTGCTGAGCTCCTGAAATTAGCAATTGTCACCTAAATCCAGCCACAGACTTGGTTGTGCGTTAGGAAATGTCCTGTTATTTAAGGCACTTTGAAATCAGGATTCTCTAGGAGCAAAGCTGCCTGAGATTTCCCCCAAGCGATGGGTATCCAAGTCCAACCTCGACATCCCAGTCAGATCTGGGCAGCTCTGATGCTTGCAGTGTATGACTTTGGTCCTGTGCCTCCAACCCTTTCTCTGTGTCTCCTCCTTGCTACCCCCAGCTATACAGCACTTGGCTCTCAGCCTTATCTGTAGAGAGAGGCTCAACTTCACCTACAGTGAGCAGAAGAGATGAAAGCACTCTGGTGCTTTCTGGCAGCAAAGTTGCTTTCCAGAGGGTCCACAGTGGGGCAAATGTCACTTTTAGAAAATAGGCTTACTGTCAATAATCCATTAGAACAGAGTTTCAAAATATATTTTTTTCAATTAACATAAAAATCATACCGCGTAAAATTCACATTTTAAACTAGTTCATGCATGTCATTCAGTTCAACCCCAGTCTGGGCAACGAATGTAGAGATCTTCTCTCAAAACCAAACAAAACGGCTGGGGAAGTAGCTCAGCGCAAAGGTCCCAACTTCAATATCCAAAAACAAAAGCCCACAGTTTAGCAGTTTTCTTGCATATTAAGAATGTCGCACAGCCACGGTCACCCATCCCAGGACGTTTCCATGCCTGTCAGCAGCCAGTCAGTCCCCATCCTCAGCCCTCTTTCAACTCCTATGTCCCAGTGGCCAAGAATATCACTGAGCTTATCTTAGTGATAACGGGGTGAGTGGCTGCTTCCACCTTCCCAGTGCAGAATTACATGTAGTGCTCTGTCTCCTCCACGCTGATGGCCAGCCCTGCCCCCATGTGCCTCCCCTTCACCCTGGCTGAGCACTGCTTCATTGGCTGCTATGTGAGACAAATGCACTTGTGACAAGCATACTTGTGACACTTTGTTTTGGTAGCTTCCACAAATGTTTTTCCCCCAGCTAGCTCAGTGCAGGGATTTGTGCTGTCTTGGATGAAATTCTTAGTACTGTACTGAAAATTTATTCATCCTAAGTACAAGGACATAGATATTTTTAATGGAGAAAATAGTTTTTCCATCCTAAGAGTTACATTTCAAATTAGAATACAGCTTTTCATGTGCATAACTTTCCATCTTCTTTCTATTGCTTTGAGAAAGAGGACCATAGTTAAAGGTGGTGTCACATGCTTGTAATACCAGAACTTGGGAGACTGAGGCAGGAGGATCACAAGTTTGAGGCCAGCATGGGCTACAGAGACCCTGACTGCAAGCACACACACACACACACACACACACACACACACACACAAAGAGTATATCGTCCAATACTGTGGTGTTGCTGCTTACCCCTATTTAGTGGCATAAACATGATTGTCAATTTTTATTAACTTTTATTGTGGCTCAAAGTTCCAAGGTCAGGCTGTAAGCAACTGCTAATGTGTAGGCCTCTCTGAAACTAGAATTGTGGAGGAGCCATCGGCAATTCAAGCAGAAATTTGAAAGACCTGGGTAGATCTTCAGTGTGTATGCAGGGCTAATTCTACATCAACATAAACTTTAAGTTATGAAAAGAAAGCGATTTATTAGCTCATAGTAATAAATTCTGAAAAGCACTACAGGTTCATAAAATGCCTTTATTAATGAATCAGAAAAGTCATAATCAGGGTTCTGTCCAGGAAGAAAGATGGTGAATGGTAACAGCAAATTTCATTACTGAAGGAGAAGGAACAGAGCTGTAAGGATCTTCTACCTGTGAGGACATGCAGCTGCAAATGAGAGAGGCACAAGACAGACTAGAGTCACAAGGAAAGGTAAGTCAGAGGTACTGGCCATGCAGTGGGGGCACACACGGACCAGGCCCATCATTAGGAGCAGGAGCCCGGCCTATCCCGTGTTCACCCCAGGCCCTCTGTGGTCCCTCCCCTTCAGGTGCTTTCCAGCCTCGGGTGGCCTCCGCACCCAGGTACACAGCCTCCACTCAAGTCGCATGAGATGAGGACTTTTTTTCCAGCGTTTCCAATTCAAATCCTGGACTTGAGTTTACTGGGCTGTGTTGGGTCACCTTCCACTCCCACACCAAGCATTAAAGCCAATGGGACAGGATGCTGTGAGAATCTGCATGGGTGTAGTTCAGCACAGTGGTGCTCGCCAGTGGGGAGGCTGAGGCAGGAGGACCACAACTTCCAGCTCAGCCTGGAAGACTTGCAAAACTTCTGTCTCCAAGTAAAACATAAAAAGGGCTGGAGATGAATTTCAGTGTGAAGGCCCACAGTTCAATCTCCAGTTCCAAAAACAAAAAAATTGAGTGGATACTTCAAACCCATGAGCTATATGAGCTGGAAGTTGGGAAAGAATAGTCCCCAAGAGAAGCCAAGACTTTGTGACAAGGAGAAAGGGTAATCACAAAGAACAGAAGTCCCTCTGTGTGCTCTCCAGGAAATGGCTCGCTCCCTGGGGGCCCCAGTCAGCTAAGAACCCAGAGCAACGTGGCCACACAGTCCTAGAAGACCATTCACACCTTGTGCTGCAAGGATGGGCCACACAGGGCCCTTGCACCCTTCCTCTGTTCCAAATAAAGGACTCTCCTACCACACATCCATTTCTGTAATCCCATTCTGCCTACAAATCTTAAGGATAAGCACAGTGCGTTTCTGAGCACAGTGACAGATGTGGCTCGCGCTGCACATGTGAGACCACAACTGCATGCCCTGCGGTGGACACCAGGCACCAGCGTCTACTCTGGGCTGGCTTTGAAGATGTTATAAATAGGATTTCTCCACACAGAGGAGCATCACACAGAGCGGGGAGGACAGCCTAGAGGACTCTGTGAGCTCATCACACAAGGGATCCAATCTTGAAATAACCACCGATCTTTCTGGAGACACAGCATGCCATCCGATAATTAGTGTACTTTTTCCCTCCTATAAGAATTGGTCAATGAGCCTTCCCTCAGTTTCCTATTTATAACTAAACTACCAGCATGCCTTAATGCTACCCTGCAAGGCCCTTACTTTCTGCAACTTCAGAATTTGCTCCTCAGGGCTGCTGTTGTTTCTCCTCAGTCATCATCTCACCTCCAGCAAAGTTATTAACTGGACAAATCCCAGTTTCCTTCGCTCTCTCCATGCACAGTATTTCCAGAGGAGAACCATGAGGTGAGAGGAGGGTGTTCAGTAGATGTTGCATACAGAGATTATTTTCTGGAACAATTTCGTTCCTGTTTCTCCTCAAGAAGGAATAGTAAGTACTGTGGGAAAATGAAAAACAATGAAATTTATATAAATATAAAGATTAAAAGAAGTCACTGAGGAATCCACTATACATTATGTGGATGCAAAATGGCCTGATGAGGGCTGCTGTTAGGGAAGTGAGACATCAATAAGACAAGACAAGGTACCAAGCAAGGATGTTACTACCCAGGCAGTAAGGACAGTGACACCAAGGGCTGGGCACAAGAGGAAATCTGGAGTCAGTTGAGGAAACATATGCCCCAGGAGTCAGGCGATCATGCAAGTTCGAGGCTAGCCTAGACTATAAAATAAGATCTTGTCTCAAAGCAACAACAAATACAAATAAATCTGACCCTTGGAAGAGGCTAGCATGACCAACCCCTACTAGGATATAGAGGCAGAAGGGAGAAAGCTAGCCCAAACAGGGTGCATCACGAGCCCAGGAAGAGGTGCCATCTGACACGAGGCCACTGCTCCTGCTGGAGAGGCATTCTTAGCCCACAGGTGTGGGGCTGCCTAAAGAGAGCAGAGCCATAGGGGAATATGTACCTACTCCCATGTGAACAAGCCACCCTGCCTTCAAGAGCCCGGTGAAGCGCACCTGCTGCCTGGGCCCAGGGGCTCAGCCATGTCCCGCTGGCCTCTCCGGAGCAGGTACTGGGAGATCTGCTCTCAGAAGGTGATCTCTGTAAGCTCCTTGCTGCTTGGTCAGGATTACAGGACTAATGCCAGGGTTTATCTTCAAAGCCCTTCCCCAAATGCTACCATCAGTCTTCAGTGTTGCTTCTCCTCAGGTCTCAGCCCAGCAATCAGTGACTGGTTAGAGACCAGGTTTCCTCACTATCAAAGCACAATGTGAAAGGCACTGCTTAAAATTATGCCCGCTGCCTCCACACAGCTCCCTCAGCTGGCTTCCCCTCTTCATACTCCATACACTGAACCCTGACAACCTGTGCAGCAAAGCACACATCACTAGGAGCACAGCACAGCACAGGGTCATCAAAGGGCACAGTGGGGCAAAACTGCTCCCATTCACTGCAAGCGCCTTCACCGCCCACGCTGGCCCTGTATTACTGGCAGATGCTACTGGAAATAGTCACCTTTGTGAGCAGGTAGACTGGAGGGTCTGGTGCCCTACAGTCTCCCCTGTGCCCAGTAGCCAGCTGGAACTTGTTCTCCAGAGAATGGGAAGTGCCCCGAGCAGAACAGAAACTTGGCACTGCCTTTCGCCCCACACAACCGATCCAACAAACTACACTTTCCCGAGGCCTCCTGTGACCCATGTCCACATCAGTTAATGTTTTTTGTGAGTAACAACAAAAACACAAACCCCTGGTAATATCAGTTATCATTAAAAAAATAATAGGAAGAATACATTGGAAAGATTGGAAAGGAGCCTGGTATAGCTCACAAATCAAAGCACTAAAGAAGCCAAGCCAAGGACACAGGAAGTCTCCACTGAGCTCCTCTTTGGAGCACCACACAAGGCCACCCATCTGGACACCTCTCCCCTCAGCTTTCGGGTTCTGTCTGTGCCCCTTCCACATGTCCATGGGAAAATCTATCTGGCCCAGAGTGGCTTAGGTCTTCCCAAGGAGTGGGTAAGATCACAAACTACAAAGCTGACCCCAGGGACTATTTCCAAAACCTGAGGACTCCACTAGGGGTCACTGTAGCTGATGTTTACTTTAATCACCCATCTTTGTGAGCTTCTATTTTGCCAATGAATAAATGACAAATCTAGAAGAAAAAGTGACACAAAAGACATGGCTTGGTCAAACAAATTTTAATCAAGTTAAGAGGAGAAAGTCAAAGTGCAATTCCAAGAAAAGCTGTATCTCAGGCTGC
>PVJA010050524.1:0-13237 GCA_004027025.1 Myocastor coypus | reverse complement strand
CAAAATGAAGGAAGGAAAGGTTTATTTAGCTCACAGTTTGTAGAGGTTTCAGTCCATATTCGGCTAGCCCAAGGCTGAGTGGAGCAGGGCGGCGAGCATCCAGTTCATGGCGGCGGAACAGCAACAAAATGGCGGCAGAGGTAGCCAACCAACACGGCAGCAGAGCAGCAGCAACAGCTAGAGCTCCAGTCTGTCTCTCTGTCTCTCTTTATATTACATTCAGGCTCTCTGCCTTAGCTCCCACCCTAAGCTACACCCATAATCCCAGAAGTACTTCCACCCATAATCCCATCAGTACTAAAACCTATAATCCCAGGGATCATGGATCAAGTCTCAAACTCTAGAAGTTCCCACCCAATGACTCCATGAGGCTTTGGGGGGACAACTAGACATAAACCATAACACTATGCTATAGCAAGTGGATGACTCCAAAGTAGGTGACTCTCTTGGCCTACATGAGAAGGAAACTTCAGGAAGTTTCCTGTACATAGTTAGGCACATAAGCTGCATTCTACAGATAGAGCATATTTCCATTTTGCCATATGAAAGAAGACCAAATAAACATGGCTAGGAGCTGTAATCTCCAGGAATATACTCATAAGCATCCCTCAGGAATATATTTAATACACAAACTCACCACTCATGGTAACTTGTAGAATTTTATTGTCCATCTAGCAAGAAATGCCTCATGGAAGGAAAGCAAATGTGATTTTCTTAAGATCATCTTAAAAGAACATGCTTTGACTTATGCTTGTATAGATTACAGAAATGTCTAATCTTCCTGTCATTGTTGATGTTTCCTTTATAAATAATCAGTCATTTTCTTAAAATTGCATTGTCTATTGTAGTGGGCTAAAAGTCCATTAATATTTGTTGTAACATATTTGTTGTATTCATTCATTTTAGGATTTGCTAGTTGAGAGTGAAGATTCATATGATGTCCATCAGTTATTAAGATTATTGCTGCTGTTTTGTTTAACATGGTCTTTTCTATCTTCCCCATCCTGCTCTGAGTCCACCTGGGTATATACTAGTGTATCTTGTACCACCATTATGTCTCTCATCTTTCCCATATCTTTGTCTCTTTGAGACATACTTCACAAATTTCTTCTGATCTCTATTGCAGTACAGTCTTTGTCTTTCATTCAATCCAAATATATCCATTCATCTTTTATTATATTTGTCTTATTCTATCCCTATAATTAACATTTTTTCATACTGGCCTATTTTTCATTTTTAATATTTTATTCTTCCAAGTTTTGATAACTTACAATATTTACTTAGACATTTTAAATATATGTAGTTGATATGCTATATGTTGGTTATATGGGGTCTTATTATATCCTATCTTTCTACTGACCTTAGTTGAGTTGATTTTGCTCCTTATGTATTACTTGATTCATTCAAGAAAATTCTTATGTTTGGCTCCTAGTAAGTTCTTAACAGATTTTTTTTTTGGGGGGGGGTGGTTAAAATAGGCAAGCTTCTCTGTCCCAGATATTTTCTAATCTACCTTTCAGTGAGGGCATGGTACTTCTCAGTTCCAACCCTCTAGAAGGAAGGACCATTCCCACATATCATCTAGTTTAAGCTCAAGGTCATTTCTATGTGTCTGTGAATGTCCATTAAGGCATAAACTTGCCAGGCTTGTGAGGTGTCCTGGGCATGATGGCACATACCTGTAATACCAGACTCAGGAGGCTCACACTGTGAGTGTGAGTTCAAGATTCACCATATATGGGATACATGGTGAGTTCAGTGCAACACTAAGACATATTTATTGAGCAACTCTGTAAAAAAAAAAAAAAAAAGGCTAAACATCTTGAGTATTGAGGCTGACAAGCCCCCTGGCGCATTCATGACTTTCTGCAGCCTGCTCTTCTGGTTCCTGTCACCCTTTTGAATTCTGGCCTCTGGAGACTATCCTCCCCTTCTGGGAGTTCATTAGAATGGTGTGTACTGTATTTTGACTAACTTTCCTAGGGTTTTGCATGAAGAGAGTTTTGGAATCTAGTTGAAAACATTGCCAGAAACAAATTTAGAAAGCAGTGACTAGAGGCTTTTAATGAACTTCTGTTCTGGGATCTTCATGAAATCCACCATAAGCAGTGTTTCTAGATACTTTCTAGAGTATCTAGAGGAAGTAGAATCTGCCCTTGTTTAATGTGTCAGTTTACGTAATTGCACAGATCAGTAGGGCCACAGGAAGAACAGTCACGTGGCAAGGTGAGTTTGCTCTCAATTACCTAGGTAAGTTAAGTGAACCAAGCCCAGCAAGGTGAAGTCTAAGTACAAAGGGCTAAAACGTAATATATCTTAGGCTTAATACAATTATTTCCTTAGAGAAAATGAGGAAGAAATTTAACATGTTTCTGCCTGTCTCATATTTTATGACATTTAACTCTGATTTACTGTATTTATATTTATTATTAATTTGGGGCATATTAAAAAGGAGTTTAGCATACAGATAGAGAAGGGAAAGAGGAAGATGGGAGAGGGCAAAGAGTACGTAGAGGGGCGGTGCTGTGCTCGGTGTCCGTCCCTTGTACTCAAGAGTTACAGGTGGCAGTAGTGAGAATGTGGCAGCATCCGCATGATTTTCCTCATCAGTCAGTATTGTTCTTATTAGCATAATAATGTCAGCAAATAAGAATATTTATTTTTTGTTTATTTTATTGAATCAAAGCAACTAAGTTATGTCTTTTTTATATGATTAACCCAAACATCATAACAGACTTAATGGCCGGGCGTGGTGGCTCACGCCTGTAATCCCAGCACTCGGGAGGCTGAGGCAGGAGGATCGGTGCAAGTTCGAGACCAGCCTGGGCTACAAAAGTGAGCTCAGGACCAGCCTCAACTGCATAGCGAGACCCTGTCTCAAAAAGACAAAAATAAATAAATAAATAAATAAATAAATAAAAATAACAGACTTAAATTAACTCAAACTAAAAGATTTTGGAATGTTAGGCACAAATGTAAAAAATTCAAAAACACATTTTTTTCTAGCTTCTGTGAAAACATTAACATGTTATTACATAGCAGTCTGAAGTTTGTAATTTCCATTTATAAACAAAGGAGCTCCTCTGTTCTTAGAAATATTTTCTAAGTTTAGAATGGTGTAGAATATCTTCTTTTCTTCTATAGAGCATTATTAAAGGCCCTAGCTTAGAGCCTCCATGTTAGTTAGCCATCTTAGAAATTAATTTTCGTATCTATGAAATATGTGTATGAACTTATAGTTGTGGTCTTTTCTAGCTTTCAAATCTGTAGTTCTGTTGTGTAGAATTACAAAGTAGTTTTCTGATCCAGAAAAAACCGGCTTGTGCCTATGATCTCAGCAGTCAGGAAGCAGAGGCAGGAGGATTGGTGCAAGTTTGAGACCAGCCTGTTCTACAAAGTGAGCTCCAAGCAAGCCTAAACTGCAAGGTGAGACCCTGTCCCAAAAATAACAACAACAACAAAAAAAACAGTACTTTTTTCTTTAATTTCTAATTTTTTATAGTATACTTTATTTTTCTTTTATAGTATACTTTATCTTATTTTACAATATCCTTCAGTGTAGGAACCTTTTTTAAACTCCTATCATTTTATTTTGGATTTTTTTTTCATGCAAGTATATATGTAGGATGGCTGAGGTGACTGTACTAATAATTTTCATCAGTTTTTTGAAAATAGTTAATGTTTAGAAGTTCATCTTGACTAACTCTATATGCTGATATCTGTGATCTAAGCAACTGCATCAAGGATAACAATGTGTAATACAACACCCAAGGTTGAATACCTCTCATCTTGGTCTTCTAAATGTGTTCTGTTTCTAATATCTTATCAATTGTTATACTCTCTTTAAAATAAATTTTAAAAAGACAAAGAAAAAATTAAGATTGCTTGAATGCAAGCATTAATATTGAATTATTTGTCCAATATTGCATAACTAGGTCAGTTAATCTGAGCTACAGACTTGACATTAAAAATAGGTAATATAACAGCCATTGTTAACTAGCTACTCCTGTTTTAAAAATCTGTGTAACATATGTATTGTTATATGTTGTCCTGTTTCTGTAATTTTTTCTATTTATTTTTGCTTCTGTTTTTACTTCTCAAAATCATATTAAATCAAATTTTAAAAGAAATGATAAAAATAAAATCTAAATAATAAAAATAAAATAAAAATATTTAATTGCATATGTAATTAGATAGATACCTTACATAAGTTTATGTGTGTATGTGTGTGAATATGAATTTGTTTGCAAAATAATAGTAAATTCCCAGTGACCTCAGTGGGCAGAGGCTCAGCACCTTGCGTGCCAAGCACAATGCAGGCATAAGAACCTGAGAGAAGCTGAGCTTACTCCTCCTGACAGTGGGGCAACAGGCATGATTCATAACTCCTCTCTTTTCTTAGTTGTACAAAGACAGAATAAGCAGATAAGCTGAAGTAAAATACATTCCTCTCTGTTCACACAAACTCGGTTTTCCTTTCCTGTATCTTCAGAGAAATGACCAACTTCACCAATAAGCATTAGGCTAATACACTACACAAACCAATGGACATTATTCATATTTATAAAATCTACACAACCAGGTATGTGACCTTTTCTGGAGAAAAAGAGAAAGTTAAGTTTCTTATTCATACTTTTGTAGGCTTAGAAAACTCAAAATTCTGCCTCTTATTCAAAAATGTGCTTTCCTTTCTGTCCTCCTTCCACCCCTCTGTCCCTCTGTGCCTCCCTCCTTTCCTCCCTTTTTCCCACAGAGTCAGCCTGGACTGATTATTCCAGCTACTGTCAAACTCAAGCACACACAGTGATATCTTAGACACCCAGTCACTGCTATCTGAGAGCTGAAGGTTACAGTAGCTGCATCCTGGAGCACCCAGAGGGATGCCTGTCCCACTGACACTGCTGTAAATCCAGTTACAGCCACTGCCACCACGGTCACTGCTGCTGGTTCTCTCCAGCCTGATCACACTCAAAAATCCATTGCCACTGACTTTGTGGTTTTTTCCTGGGCCTCAGATGTATCTTCAGAGATCTCTAAGTAACTCAGAGGGGGAACTACCGTGCTAACTGTCTAACACACACGAAGGGCAATCCTTTCACTTTGCCTTACAAACTGACACAGGCGCTGTTGCTCATGTTGTTAATTTAACCTTTACAAGGTTTGATGCCCTCCCATGTTTTCGTGGGAGAAAAACAGGAAATCAGGGCACAACAATATTTTCATTCAATATCCAGGCCTGCAGCAAGAGCAGCCCCTGCCAATGTTGTGTTAGTTCCTGCTGTCTCTTACCTCATTTAAGTGTCATTCCTTAGGTATCGTCTCCTCTGAGTTTCCAGTATGCAGTCCCTGTCTAGAGAATTCTCATGGCTCTAGAGCAATTTGGTTGGAGGAAAAGTCTCTTTTCTACCACATATTGGGTTACAGGTCTGTGTTCTCAGGAGTACTATTCTGAAGATACCAGCTGCCCTGAATACTGCCATTCATTGGAGATATTCTCACCATGAAAGAAAACATGAACATTTTTTGCTTTTTCTAAGATAATGAGGGAAAAGCTCAAGGCCAGCCTCAACTGCATAGTGAGACTCTGTCTCCAAAAGACAAAAAAAAAAAAAAAAAAAAAAAAAAAAAAGACAATGAGGGAAAATCTGACTACAAATGGCCTAGTTCCTTATGTATGTTACTCATGGAAGATCATTATATAAGGTGATCATTCAAACTGATTATCAAAAGAACAGATAAAACCTCCTCCAGTGTGACTTGCATACAGGACTATTTGACGTAGGCATTGCCTTTTCTGTGAGAAGAAAAGAGAGTGAAACCAGGAAAAGAAAATGTGAAAGAACTGCACCTTACCATAAGCTGTGGGAGCAAAGTGCATACTCTGCTGCCTGCTCATTGTCCTTCCCAGAGAAACCCATTTCAGAGCAAGCACAGTAGGGCATCAGGCCTCAGCCCTCTACACTTCCTGCTGCAGGGATGGGCTCTTTAGAGAATGGGCTCATCAAGGGGTCAGTGTCACACAGTTACCTCTAGTGAATCAACTCATGTTTTTGTGACATGGTTTCCTTGAGAATGGCACTTCATCTGGGCAAGCCCATGGGTATGAAAGGGAAATATTTCATAATTTAAGTGCTCCCCATTATAGGAGAAATCTCACAAACTTCACTAGGAAAACACAGCTTTTGCTCAATGCAAATCAAAAAGGAGGTCCTGAAGAGCTACCTTCAAAGTGCTTAGAGCTCAGCCTGGTTTGTCTATGCCCTTGAGGACCAGTGTTTGAATATATTATTTGAGTTTACATTTGGTAACATCACTGATTTAGGTGAGCCTGATTTGACAGTTTGGACATTCCTGTATCCTAACTTGCTTGCTTAGAAATATAAAGAATAAATGACAAAAAATATATATATATATATATACATATAGGTATCAGATAGGTATAGTATGTTGGTTATATATTTATATGCATATAAATATATACATAGAATATAGTATAATATATATAACTACAGTATTCATACAGTATTTATGCTACATATATTTTAACCATATATAGTACGTATAGTTAAATATAGTACTTACATATAGCTGTATATATTTACACATTATAGTATGAAAAAGACTGAGTTTTCTAGTAGAGAGACACTATGATCATGAAAGCTCTAAAAGTGGCAATTTTTCTTTTGCCTATTTATATTTTATGCTTTTATTCTGTCATAATAAATTTATGCATATTCTTAATGATGTGGACTTCCAAGATAATTTCATAAAGATAAAATAAGTCAAATTTAGTGTTTTATTGAAATTAGATTTCAGCTAAGTGACATTATTACTACTTTAAGGATTGAAATCAAATGCATAGGAACATTGGCTATGATTTTCCTTTCCAATACCAGAAATTGAGCTAGCACTCTGTAGAGATGAACCCAGGGCTCTATACATGAATTACAATCCTACCACCTTTTCTTTTCTTTTTCTTTTTTTTTTTTTTTAACACACAGTTTCACTAATTTTTCCAGAGTAAGTTTAACCTTATGATCTTTCTACCTCAGTTTCCCAGATTATTAAGATTTCAGGTGTATGCCACCATGCTGTTAATTTTGATTCTTTTTAAAGGAAGAATATGATTTAAATATTTAGGTAAAGATAATTTGAGTTTATTTAAAATGATGTTCACTGGGGCCCAGCAGGATGGCTCAGTGGTCTAAAGCGCCTGCGTAGGAAAGCTTAGGCAGCTGCAGGGACTGCAGTTCGATCCCCAGCACCACATGCTGGGCCAGCCCTGCCCTCAGGGCAGACTGAACCCACCATAAAAATAAATAAATAAACAAACAAAAGTTCTGCAACAAGAAAAAAATAAAATAAAAAATTAAAATAAAAAAATAAAATAAAATGATGTTCAGTAATAGAACCCAGGCTATAAAGAAGTCAGTAACGAGGTACAGTATAAAATACTGCCAAAGGGCCAGGGAGATAGCTCAGTGGTCTAAGTGCCTGCCTGCCAAGTGTTGGGACCCAGGTTCTATTCCCAATACCACATGCTGTGCCAGCCCCCACGGTAGCCCTTGTGCCATGGCAGCCACCAGAACTGGGTGTGGTGGTACAAGCCTGTGGTACCAGAGCTGGGGAGGCTGCCAAAGGAGTATCACTATGAGTTAAAGTCTGCGTAGTGAGACCCTTCACCAAGTACATAAATAAATAAAATATAATTAATGAATTAATGCTGAACATTATGTTTTATTTAAGTTTTAATTTATTTTTATTAATATTAATCAAAAATGTAACTTGTATCTGACAAGGTCAGTTAAATCCCCTCAGGATTTACCCTCAAATAATGTACAGCAGTTTGCAGATCTTTTGTCAGTGTCAGCCTTCTGGATAAGTCATGGCCATGGCTTGACCAATTTGCTCTCTGTGAAAACTATTTGATTAAGTTTTATGAGATGATTCTGCAAAAAAAGTTCAGTTAAGGAGACAAAACTAGAGAAGTTAAGACGCCTTTCCTCCTCATAATGTTCACTGATTGGACCTCATAAAGTTCTCTCTGAATTCCATTTCAGGAATGGGTTCAACGTATGTGTAAATTCAGAGGTAAGATGAAATGCAGAGTAATTAAAAAGAATAACTTTAGAATTAATCGTTCTTGAATTTAAATCCAAACTCTCGAGTTTATTGGCTGGATATAGCTGAGTAAAAGTATTAATTTCATGTTGTGGTTTGTGCATATGTGTCCCCCCAGAGCCTTGTGCAGTCATAGGCAGCTTCTGGAATTTGTAACTGATTATTGTGGAAATGGATGCTACACCTCCCCTGGAGCAGGTGGTTTGCATTTCGATGTAAGAAAGAAAGAGAAGTTAGCTGCTTGAGCTGCTGCTACCTCTCCTTGTGCTCTTGCTCTTAGCTACCACCATAGAAGCTTGTTTTTTGCCATGTACCTCTCTCCCTTGGAGCCAACTGAATATGGACTGAAACCTCCTATAACTGTGAGCAAAATAAACCTTTTCTTCCCTCATTTTGAGTGCTGGGTGTTTGTCCCCTCCATGAGAGAAGAGTAACTGAGACATTTCCCTTCTCAGAAATTTGTTTGTAAATTGTAGCAAATAAAACCATCTATACAAAAGAATTAGAGATAAAACCTGGAGGTACTCAATTGATCACTAAATTAATGAGAAATTAAGGCAATAGAAAAAGTTTGGCATTAATCCCCTGAAACTCTTCATAGTGGATGATGCCTTTAAAAATTAAACAACTGCAAAAGCTTCTTGATGGGTTTTACACAACCATTCATCTTTCCTAATAACCACCATTCGTTATTAGCATTACCTTAGTGATTTTTCTCTTTGCTAGCCCAGCATCCAACTCCCAAAGAAAAGGAAGAAAGGTTAATTTGGCTTTCCGTTTGTAGAGGTTTTGGTCTATAAGCGGCTGGTTCCAAAGCAGGGGGGAATGGGAATGTGGTGTCACAGAGCAGAAAGAGTTCATGGCAAGCAGAAGGCAGATGACAGCATGTAAGCCAGTGACATGAGTGACAGATTTTCCATCCTTTGCAACCTATCCATCTGAACAAATCTAAGAGATTCAGAAAAGTGTACAGAGATATTCCTGAGAAAGCTAAATGTGCTTTTAGGAGGTGGTGAGAAGTCTGTGGATGATGATGGTGTGAGTACCAAGTACCCCAAGCCAGCTTGGAAATCTGAGCCCAGTAGAAACTTCCTTCACTCTGAACTCAAAGGAAATCCTGTAACCCATGTTGGAAACAATCTCTTAGGACAAACTTAAGTACACAAACATATTTGGAGTCTTCTTTTCTACATCAATTCTACATCCATTCTTCCAATAGCTTATAAGTTATGTGTGCATGGGACACAACAAATTTTTAATGCAGTAAATTAATCATAAAACTATATGATTGATACAAATGACAAGTTTCCTAATTAGATGATGATGAGAACTGTATGCATGAAAATGTGTGGCAAGTGTACCATTTTAGGGTTCTTTTTCTGTTGAGGGACTTAGGTAATTTACGAGTATTATTTATAAGATGTTATGAAACCTTAAGGTGGAGATACAGCAGTATATTCATGGATTTCTCTTGAATTGTCATGTATAGTAGCACTTCCGCAGATATATTAAGGAGGATAATATGTATTAGGTTGAGAGATAATGTGTGCCTGTGTTGGACAATCACATTCCCTAGTTATCTGTCACAAAGACTTTTCTCCAAAATGAAATAAGATTGGGTTATAGAGATAACCAAAAATAAGTGAACTACTTTTGCAGAGCACATTGATCTTACTAAAGTCAAGGAATAAAATAACTTTAAATTTCAGAAGAACAGAGGGAGCACCTGAATTTAAACCTTGCTAGGTATATTTTATATTTATAAGGTTAGCATGAGATGCCTATGATAGTCACGTCTTATAGGTAAGATCACCTTGATACAAAATGAGAATATATTTTACTTCAGAACATAGGTCAATTTTTCTGGTAAGAAATGGCCCCTCAAACCAGAGTTGCACACACTGTTTCATGAAGTAAGGAAGTCAGTTGCAGCAAGATTTCAGGATTAGCCCAGAGATGATGTGTGAGCAGTACACGTGACTGTGACTGGAGATTAGAGGACCTCCGTACTAATCCTCCCTGTGCCTGGCTGAAGAATGAGTTTTCTGCCGTGAAGGAAAGGATCGGTGTAAAAGTGAACAGTCTGACTCATAAATCTAACCTTAGACAAACAGATTACTGCAGAACTATGAGGGGAAACTTCCTAAACACTTGAGAAAGGGAGAAAATAGGTAGATTTCCCCCACATTTTGTTTGCTGTCATTATAGGAACAAAAGGAATACTGCTTCGATAAATTTTTTTAAAAAAAAGCACCTAGTTCACAAATTGTATTATTAATCACTGATGATGTAGGGCTAGCAATTTTTTTCATTCCAGGGTCAAGGATAGAATAGGGTGGTAGAGCAATAATATTTGAGTCAAGGCATATTACAGAAGCAGTTACCTTAGACTATTTGTCTACCTGGAAGTATCTTTGGATAAAGTGACCTCTCAAGGTCCTCTACAGATCTATTATTTTAAGAACTGAATCTTCCTTTCCACTTTAATGTCATCCCTGGTATGCTTTCTCTTTCAGTTTATTTACTTCTGCTTTCTTCGTTTTCTTAGATGCATTTTGAATTGTATCTTCACTTTCTCTGGGAAACTGACACCTTGTTAAAAAAGACAATGGCAGCTGAAAGGCAGGGCTAATGGTCCTATCCAAGAAATTATTTTGATAACTTGGTTCATAAACCATATGTAGGCTATCCTTTCATGGACAGGAAGAGATAAGGACCCAAAGGAATGATACAAAGGGAAATATTTCAGCTGGTGGTGAAGAAAAAGTAAGGAATGGAGAAAATACAGCAGTTTAAAATGTACTGGAATAGATATTTTTAGGTAATTAAAAATAATTGTTACTGTTTTTATATTTTGAGCTTGTACATTGAAATAGCTTAAGACGTTATTTAATGAAGAAATAGTCCTTTGAATGAGGACCTTTGTCTAAATGGAGTTTCTAAAGAAGTTGTTGAAATGCTTTCTGTAGAGGCAACTTTATTTTTGAACAGATATCAGTTTTAGAAAAGGAGAAAGGAGAATAGAAAGGAAAATAAATAAGTGCTCAGAAGATAGTTAAAATAGTTGTATTACTGATTGCTATTAGTTCATTGAAAAAGGTTTATGCTTGTATTGTGTAGTCAATTTCTCAGGCTTAAATCTTATAATGAGCAACTACTTTGAAGAAAACCACAGCCAGAGGACTAACCATTCTTACTCGCCTACATCTTATCTTAAAATTATATACCATTATTTCTATTTTTTAGTTTTCATTAAAATGAAAAGGAAATACTTGCAACATGCAAGATGAAAAAGAAGTATGTAAGATTAAATGAGTTGAAAGTAACACTATTACAATTTTGTCGTATCATTAGTAAAATTATGACAGAAAACTAAGGGAAGTAGTCAGATGGACAGAAGTATGCTTCTTCTCAGAAATGATGGCTGGAGTATCACTCCAAATATTCCCCTCACACCAAATATAAACTAGGTAAGTAGATAGATGACAGTTATTTTGATTAAATAATGTCTGAGAGTTTTTATGTTTTACCTAACACAGCTGTATGCTCATCTGTGCTTTAAATATAACCTTATAAAATGATCTCTAATTGCAGCAACCTTAACTGAGTTGCACCAATACTTTGGTACCTATTTATAAATGATTGCTAAAAGAGGAAGAAGAAGGTGTGGGTGAAATGAGGGATGGGTGACAGAGAAAACAAAGGAGCTCTAGGACAGGAGCAAGGCAAAGGGCAGAAACAGAATAATGAAAAAGCAAACCCTACAGTCCTGGAGATTGAGTCTTGGCCCCCGGGTTTCCTGATGCTAGCCAGTGACAACTGATGTCTAGCTTTACAATATGCATTATCTGTGTACCTCTTAATGTGCAGATTAAGAGGCTGGAAATTTTAAAATTCTCTGGCTTTGGAAACAGAAACAGAGAAGCTGTTGGTTGTCTCCCCGGCTCCCTACCTTGGGGTGTGTCACCTGACCACTTTGGTTTCCTGTCTACAGACTGGAAATAACTAAATTTATCTTGCAGAAAACTTGCAAGTTTTAGTGCACTTAAGTCATATGTGTACAGTCTTTAGGAGACTGATGGGTCCTGGGAAAAACTTCCACCCTTCCACAACTATCCAGATTGTATTAGTCATTTTTGTAGAACCAAAAAGGTCAGATATTTACATGGTACAACCTAACTTTATTTTTTTCATTTCCTGTTAGAGATCTGTGAAAGCAAGGCCAACCCCCAGTGGGGGTTGTCACTGCAGTGCTGTCCCTGCTTGGGCCCTGTTTCTGTGCCATTGTCCAGGAGCAAGAGCTCACTGCACACTCTCTAGAGCCTGAGGAATTTATGTGCTAATCACTGTGAGGCCCACAAGGCACTGCTTCTGTGTTACCCTCCATTTGCAACTCATCAGACTTTTTAATAAGCTCTGGCCTCTGAGCGACCTTCACTGAGCCCTGTCTCAGCATCAGGGTTAGGGCTGTTTCTTTTTCCAGGTTATTCCTTGAATGGATTTCATTTCATTTAGACTCCATTTAAACTCTTATGAGTTAGCAACACTGTACTCTCAGGAAACCAACTGGGTAATTCTACTGCCCTTACTTCCTTCTGATGCTAGCCAGAAACCAAGCAAGGCTTAAATGCCATTTTCACTGGTGGCCCAGCACACATCTCGCAGTACGTTAAGACAGCATGCTGCTTGCACACTTTTGCCTGTGCCTGTCCTTCTGCTGCCACATTTTATTTGAATCTACTGGGCAGATTCCTACTGCATCGAGCAGAGACAGCACTTGTGTCCTGTATTCTTAAGCTTCTGAATTCCTGGAGCTGCTGCACTCGACCAGTCCCCATGCTGTCTCTACACCCTCTCTGCCTGCCGTCTTCGCAGTTACTGCATTATCCTTGGGTTTGCCTTCCCGGTGAGCTGTCCTTACACTGAAATAATTTCCAATTTGTGCCGCAGTAACGAACACAACCAGCATTTCTACAATATATCCAGAACAAATTAACAGGTGAGGGGGCGGGGAAATAGCTCAGTATAATAACTGCTTGCCTGGCATGCCCAAGAGTTTGAGTTCATTCCCTGTTCTCTCTCTCTCTCTCTCTCTCTCTCTCTCTCTCTCTCTCTC
>PVJA010050522.1:0-13245 GCA_004027025.1 Myocastor coypus | reverse complement strand
CCACCAACATACCTCACAGAGCTGGAAAAGTCATTCCAAAAATTTATTTGGAACCAAAAAAGACCCAGAATTGCAAAGACAATTCTCGGCAATAAAGGTACGGCAGGAGGCATTACAATTCCTGACCTAAAGTTATACTACAAAGCTTCAGTAATAAAATCAGCATGGTATTGGCAAAAGAATAGATCTGAAGATCAATGGAATAGACTAGAGGACGCAGAAGCAAATACAAACACACTCAGCCACCTTATTTTTGACAAAGGGGCCAAACATGTGTACTGGAAGAAAGACAGCCTCTTTAACAAATGGTGCTGGAAAAATTGGCTCTCTACATGCAGAAAACTAAATCTTGACCCTAGTCTATCACCATGCACGAAAATAAAGTCAAAATGGATTAAAGATCTAAATATTAAAAGTGAAACATTAAATCTCCTGAAAGAGAAAGTGGGAGGAAATCTTGAAGACATCGGAGTAGGCAAAGAGTTCATGGACGGAAATCAAATTGCACGTTTAACACTTGAAAGCATCAACAAGTGGAACCTCCTCCAGCTAAGAAGCTTCTGCATGTCAAAGGAAATCACTAACAAAGTGAAAAGATGACCCACAAATTTCGAAAAGATCTTAACTAACAAGTACTCAGACAAAGGTCTTCTATCTAGAATCTACAAAGAACTAAAAACCATTAGGGTCCCAAAATTCAAAGACCCAATCCAGAAATGGGCATCTGAGATAAACACTCACTTCTCAGAGAAAGAAATACAGCAAGCCTACAAATACATGAAGAAATGTTCCCCATCGCTAGCTATTCGTGAGATGCAAATCAAAACAACACTTAGATACCACCTCACCCCAGTGAGGATGGCTACCCAGCTTTTTATTTTGAGAAGCTGAGTTGCTGAATTGCTGGGCCTGTGGTCAAACTGTCATCCTTTTGCCTCAGCTCCTGAGAGCACTGGACTTAGGGGCCTGCACCATCATGCCTGGCTGTCCTTTTTCCTGTCCCTATGCATAACCGAATTGTTTTAAATGTTTCCTCCGTGAACACTTAGAAGTATATCAACCAGTATTATCACTTTTGGTTCAATCATCGAACGTAATTAAGAAAACCCCAGGCAACGGAAAGTCTGCTGTATTTACCTGCATTTTTTCTTTTTCTTTCTTTCTTTCTTTCTTTTTTTTTTTTTTTAAACAACCATCATTTTTTTTTTTTTTTAAATGCTCACCACACTGCTTTTTATAGTACTTTATTTGTTTGTTTATTTATTTTTATGGCCGGCTCAGCCTGCCCTGAGAGCAGGGCTGGCGCAGCATGTGGGGCCGGGGATTGAACCATGGTCTCTGCAGCTGCCTGCAGGCGCTTTAGACCACTGAGCCATCCTGCCGGGCCCCAACCTGCATTTTTTTCTTTTTTTTCCTTTGGCCATGTTTCTTTTCTCGGAATGTTTCAAGAAACATTGAATCACCTTCTTGTTTAGAGAAGTTCCTTTAGTAATTCGGTATGGGTTTCCTTGTGACAAACCACCTCCATTTTCATCATTTGAGAGTGTTTTGATTTTTTCCTGCGTTCCTGGAGCATATTTTGGCTTCGTCGAACCCCGTGGGTTGGCGATGCTTCTAACACTTGAGAGTCGTCGCGCTTCCTGCTCCCGCCCGTGTTCCTGATGAGCTGTCCATGGGATTCTGTTTTTTCCCCATATGAGTCAGGTGCTGTAAGATATTGTTTGGTCATTAACTTCCAGGAATGTGACCGAGATCTCCCTGGAGGTGGGTTTCTCTGGCTCTTTCTCCACCAGGGCAGAGCTGCGGTGCCCCCTTGTTGTCTGGCAAGAGTGTAAGCCCGACTGACTCCCTGCGCGGCCTGTGCTGGTGTGCCTGAGGAGGGCCATGTTTTCTCTGTGATGTCTGAGCGCCCTGAGCGCCTGCGCGCTTCAAATCTTCTATTTTGCGAGGCTGAACGCCGCTTCCCTGATCCCCTGGCTAGAGGCAGGAAGCTCCTTTTGAACACTGCTATCCGCACCTATTCGAAGTTACACGTTTCCGGCTGCTCTAGGTCTCCAGCTTGGGACCTAAGAGGCAGCAAGAAATACCAGAGGCTACACAAGCATGTGAGCCATGAGTTTTGGGGTTCCAGACTGATATGGGTTCTGCTTTCCATTCATCGGAAGAATCTCCTATGTCTTTTTACGTATAAGTTCAGAGTTTCTGTTTGTACGTAGCAGGAGAAGCAGGAAAAAGTGCACCTACTCCGTGTTCCTGAACATTCTTATGGTGAAAAATAAGCCGCTGGTAATGATCAAAAGCTTCTTCCCAATTCCACATTGCATGTGTCACCAATTATTTTTAGTTCTTTTTTTTTTTTCTAGGAATGCAACCACGGTGTTAAATGAAGACTAGATTGCATTTTTACAGATTTGCAGGAAGTTGGTTATCAGGCCTGGAAGTGACGTCAGTAATGAGTGCACTGCCTGCATCCTTGTACCACCCGTGTCTTTGCTGGCCCGAGCTCCGTTTGCACTATGATTCCATGCATTTGTGCCAGCATCATAATTTTGGGAGTGTTCATGCACAAGTACATCATATTAAATAGTTATTTTTAATTAGAAATTAATTTTCTTTCATTGCTTTGTTGCACTTGGGGGATTATATCACGTTGTGCAGCCACGTGCATGCTGCGTTATGTAGGCATTTCATGTCCGGGTGGTAAGAGCCTGGCGCAGTTAGCTGTCAAAGCATTGCCCCAAAAGGACCGTGCCCTGGCTTCTAGTACTATAAAGCAGTACCAGGAGCAAGGAACTGACAAAGAGGAAGTTGATTTTGGCTCATGGTTCTGGATGGTCTGGTCCAAGACTGAGTGGCTGTACTGCTGTGGGCCTTACCTAGACTATTTCTAGTTTTGTTTTTTTTGGTGGGATCCGGGTTCGAACTCACGACCTTGCACTTGCCAGACAGGTACTTGTGCCATGGAGCTATCTCTCCAGCCCCTGCTGTGGGCCTTAGGCGAGAGCGGCATGGCACAGCACGAGCATGTGCTGGACAGGACGACACACATCCTGAGCCAGAAGACAGAGTGAGAAGCTGGCGTTGGGCCCTAGGCTTCCATCTGAGGGCTTGCTCCACCCGCACGGCCTAAGGACCTCTTCCTAGAGGTGTCACCTCCGATAGCACCATGACGCGGGAAGATGGAACTTGAGCACATGGGCTGTGCATCCGGTCTCAGGTTGCGCTTACTGGTCTAATACAGTTAGAGTGCTAATTAAGCAGCTGTTTGGGCCGGCTAAACAGCTCGGCGGATTAAAGCTCCTGCTTACTGCTTAGGCAGACGCAGTGGCCAGGGTTCGATCCCCCCGTGTGCCGGGTGCTGGCCCTGCCCCTGGGGTCAGATGGCGATTGAGACTGGGCGTGGTAGCGTGCGCGCCTGTAATCCCAGAGTTTGGGAGGCTGAACAGAGGCGAATCACTACGAGTCCAGTCTATGTAGTGAGACCCTGTAGACCCTGTCCTAAATACAAAAACAAACATACAAAAGGTTTAATACACTAATAGCTAATGGGGTTAAACACAGATGCATTCTGTAAATCCACCACTAGATGTCGCTCAGACTCCTTTCTAGCGTGAGAAGCCGTGGTACTGTATTTCTTGATCTTTTTGATTAAGAAATCCAGCAGACCTGCTAATAGATTTCAGCGTTTTCTTCAAAGAAATGCAGGCATGCAGGACACTACACTGTCGCATCTGTTGAAAGTTTAAGATGACTCTGAGAGAAGAGGTGATGTGTATATATGTATTTTGAGGTGTGTAATAGCAGCAACTCACTTAATTTTTCTGGGCCTCATTATTTATTTATTTATTTATTTATTTATTTATTTATTTATTTATTTATTTATTTATTTATTTATTTATTTATTTATTTATTTATTTATTTATTTGTGAGGTGATGACAGAGCGAAACAAGGTAAAGATCTGCGTGGGAAAGGCTTTTCCGCAGCCCTAGCGCTCCTGTAGCGACGCCCACTCTTTCTGCGGCAGTTACCCCTGGAATCTCTCAGATCTGTTCTCACGGCTTGCCCATTTGAGGAGCCTCTTGGCTGTCTTACTATGGCTTACTATAGGGTGTTACTATGCCATTTAGCCTCACAGAGACCCTCTGTCTCAGCCTTCCCAGTGCTGGGATTACAGCTGTGTGCCACCATGCCCAGTTTTGGTGGATGGCACGCAGCGCCCAGGTTTCTGGGGTGGGCATGGCATGTGGCACCAGGGTTGAACTCCGGACCATGCACTTACCAGGCAGGTGCTTAGACCACCGAACTATCTTCCCCACCCAAGACAGTCTTTTAAAAATGCAGGTCTCGGTGGAATTTTTTGAGTCTTCCAAATAGACTATCATGTCATTTGCAAGTAATGATAGTTTAACTTCTTCTTTACCTCTTCTTGTTCCTTTTATTTCTCTCTCTTGTCCAATGGCTGTAGCTAATGATTCCAGAACTGTATTGAACAGGAGTGGCGATAGAGGACATCCTTGTCTTGTACCAGATCTGAGAGTAAAAAAAGGCTTCAATTTAACACATTTCAAAATGGTCTTAATGCTATTTCTCATTAAAAGCAATAAAAATTAAAACAATTCTTATTGAGAAGAAAATTATTCTTATTGACAAATAAACAATTTTTTAATTTTAAAATTTTATTTATTTATTTATTTATTTAATGGCCGGCTCAGCCTGCCCTGGAGGCGAGGCACAGCATGTGGCGCTGGAGATTGAAACACAGTCCTGCTGCTGCTGCCTAAGCGTTCCTAAGCAGGTGCTTTAGACCACTGAGCCATCCCACCAGCCCTGACAAGTCAACAATTCTGAATTAAAAAAACAAAAACAAAACCCCTGCAGATCTGATCATGTCACCATGCTTAAGAGCAAAAGATGACTTCATAGCATGGAAAAGAAGTCCTTCTGTACCTTCAGGGGCCCATGTGTCACTCCGGGATGGTGGCCGCCCCACCCCCACTCCCTCTGCTCTGGCCGTGTTGGGAGGACTCCTTTGTCTCGAATACGCCATGTCTTTTCGTATCTCTGGATCTCTATGTGGAAATTCCTTTCCCTTTTCAATCAGAAAACTTCTGGATTCTCTTTAGGGCTCAGCTCGAATGTCGTTTTCCCAGCGAGGCCCTTCTTGATCCTGTGGGTGGAATGGAGCGATTTATCTCCTGTGTTCTCACAGCTCTTTGCGAGGGGTCTATTAAGCCTCAGAAGACTTGCGAACTTCTCAAGGGTAGCATCTGAATTTTATTTATTGCCTCATCTCCAGGGCTCGCCGCACAGGAAGTGCGCAGTAAATATTCTCTGAATGAACGTAGCATGAGATGCATGCACCAAACCTTGACAGAGTCCTTCGGGTGACTGTGCTCTGATAGTCCCTAAACCCGACTGTGTGACAGAATCACCAGGAAGCTGGATTTCCTGGTGCTCCTGACTGAACTCAGAGCCTCGCATGCGCTGCGCTCACATGCTGCCCCGGAGCTTCCCCTCCAGAATAGCTTGTTACAGTTCAGGCCTTCTAGGTCTTACCGACTGACCTGGAATCTACGCGCAGGTCCACTTTGTTTTGCCACGCGAGGGGGACGGAACCCAGGGTCTTGCGTACGCTAGGCAAGTGCGCTCCTACTCTTCATGTGTCCCCTTAAGGTGATCCCTCCAGAGGTTTCATTTTGCTTTGAGAAGCTCCCTAACTTGTTTCTGGGCAGACGTGTTGCTTTGAAGGTGGCCTTTGGAGCCACTTCCAAAGCCATCACAGATGAGTTTCTGCCACCTTCAAAGGGAAATTTCACAAAACATCCCAGGATGCTATCTGTCTTCACGATCTGAGCTTGTTCTAAGGGCGAGTTGGGCCACTCTGGTAGGTGGGACATTTTAGAATTATTCCATAGCTTTCAAAAGAATCCTCTCCTCATGGAGATGCCCTCTGCTTTAGGGAGGGCAGAGGAAATCAGAGCCGGTGATGTTATTTTTAAACTCTATGGATGACCTTGGCAGGCCGCGCTTTATCTAGGTGACTGTCCATAGAGAAAGATGCTTCCCTCACCTTTCAGGACTGGGACCCTGAGAATTCTGTTCATGCTTAATTTTGTTCAGTGTCTCAGAGTTCACATTCAGTCATCCAGTCTTCTATTTTGAGCCCCTGAGAATGAGGGAAACAGGATTTGTTCCCTGAAGTGTGGAACCAGCCCCACCCCTGGGGTGTGCTGAGACTGGGTGTGGTGGCACGTGCTTGGAATCCCAGTGCTTGGGAGGCTGGAAACAGAAGGACCACTAGGAGTGTGGTCTGGAAACAGAAGGACCACTAGGAGTGTGGTCTGTGTAGTGCGACCCTGTGGACCCTCTACCAAGTACATTAAAAAAAGGAAATTAGCTAAAGAGCCCAAATTCTCCCTCAGGCCCTAGTTATGTGAGAGAAGCTGCCTTGGGCTATTTTGGCCAAGCAGATAGTGGCAAGGTGAGACCTAGACGAGAAGATAAGAAGGTGTTTGTTATGACTTGTGCATGGGGGTCCCCCCAGAGCCTCATGCTGTCATGGGGCTGCTTCTGGAATTTGTAATTGATTATTGCGGAAATGGGTGCTGCGTCTATCCGGGGACAGGTGACTTGCCTTTTAGTGTAAGATAGGAAGAGAAGTGAGCTGCTTGAGCTGCTGCTAGCTCTCCCTCCCCCAGTGCTCTTGCTCTTGCCTGCCACCATGGAAGGTTGCCCTCTGCCATGTGCCAATCAGCGCTGGGCCAGCTGAATATGGACTGAAACCTCCAGTAACTGTGAGCTAAATAAACCTTTCCTTCCCTCATTTTGAGTGTCAGGTGTTTGTCCCAGCAAGGGGAGAAGAGTAACTAAGACAGTTGTCTTTTTTTCACCCATTGCTGGGACAAATATCCAACACTCAAAATGAAGGAAGGAAAGTTTATTTAGCTAATGGTTTGTGGAGGTTTCAGTCCATATTCGGCTGGCTCAAGGCTGAATGGAACAGGATGGAGAGCATCCAGTTCATGGCGGTGGAACAGCAACAAAATGGTGACAGAGGCAGCCAGCCAAACACAACAGCAGGACAACAGCATGTGTCTGTCTCTCTGTCTTTCTTTATATTACGTTCAGGCTCTCTACCTCAGCCTGTCCGCCTTAGGCCACACCCATAATCCCAGATGTACTCAGACCGATAACTCCATGGGTACTAAAACACAAATCCCAGTGGATCATGAGTCAAGTCTTAAACTCTAGAAGTCCCCACCTCATGACTGCATGCAGCTTTGGGGGGACAGCTAGACATAAACCATAACAACAGTGTTACTCTGGGTTGCAAATGTAATTAAATATTTTAAAAAATCATTTGAAAACTTCCAATTTCTTATTTTTTCAAATTTGTTGACTTTAAACTGATCCAGAAAACTGCACACAGTCATTGCATACATACAGCTACACTGTAGAGTGGCTGGTGGCCTTCTGGGGTCCTCTGAACTATCTGGGTCTGCGTGGCGGAGCATGTGGTCATTTAAAACCACGTGAGTGAGATATTTAGTGGGACTCTGTTCGTGGACAGTGAGGCTGTTGGACAACACAGGATGCTGGTCCCTCAAGCTGGTGGCAGTGCAGAGAGCTATTGAGGGTGCAGGGCAGCGCGGCCTCACTGCCGCCTTAGCTGAGTCTGGTGACTTGGCGGCGGAGATGCGCCAGGCTGCGGGAAGCACTTGAGGAAGATGCCACTGTTCCACCTTTCGAGTGACCTGTGTGTCACAGGACGCCCTGCTGCTTACCTTCTGAGCTAGAATTCACTTCAAGGTTTTTTTTTTTTTTTTGTTGTTGTTGTTTTGCTTTGTTTTTTCTCTTTGGGAACAGGGTTCAAACTCAGGATCTTGCACTTGCCAGGCAGGCACTTGTGCCACGGAGCTATCTCACCAGCCCCTCCTTAGGCACACTATACATTGTTGATCCCTTTACTCTGTGGCCCCATAATCTCCTTGAACAGAAAATTGGGAAACCACTGAGTTATAGGATGTTACAGCACAGGTTCTCTTATGTCCTGAATCTTCACTGACCTTGAAGGGCTAAGGCCAAAATATTGGCTATCCTTATAGCCCTTCTTTTTCTCTAATTTTTGGTCTATAAATTTATATTATTAACCCTCCAGGAGAGAAGCTTAGTGATACTCTTACTCAACATAGGTACTTGAGCTTATCATCACTGTCTTTCTAAATATTACATGCCTTAGACTTAACATGGAACCCATATTTTCCATCAGTCATTGATATCCTCATAAATCTCTGCAAAATGTGATTACAAAAAACTGATATGTTTTTTACACAGAAATTTAGAAATCTAAGCATATACAAAATTGTAGCAGGTCAATCCTATGGCATTTTTCCTTGTCTTGTTTTCTCTTTATCCTTTTTCATTTTCTTTTAAAACAGACATTTACTTGAGACAAAGTATAGCAATAACTGAAATCACATTAGGAGCAGCACACATCTAGAAGACCAGCATGACAAGCATTCCAAGCATGATTTTAGTCTTACACATTGCTACTCTGAGTGTCAAAAACCTGTTGGAGGTTCTTAGCACCACTGTCTCCTTCATCCTGTGTACATAAGTGTGCGTTTTTTCCCCTGCCAAGTTTCCTAACTAACTTTTCTGCCTTTTGTCTCTTTGTTGTCTGAACCTTAAATTCTTGATTTCCACTCAGCTGTGTTATGCCCTTCTCTTTTTTATTTCTTCTTTTGTGTTCTTACTAGTGAGACTATATGATATTTACATATGTAGATCTGGTTTATTTCACTTATGAGTATATCTTCAAGATTCACATACACTTACATATGAAGTCTTCTACTTTATCATTCTTTATAGCTGAATAATATTCCATTGTATAAAAATGCCACATCTTCTTTATCCAATCTTGCGATGATGGGCATTTTGGTTGTTTGCATGAATAAACTGTTGGTTTTTAAATTGAAAATAAAAACAGGTGCTTAGATATGTATCTTAATTGTGGAAGGAATTTATTATGCAAATTATAATTAAATGTTAATCTGACAAATGCAAAATGTTTCATGTAGACACAGAAAAATTGCCATAAGGACATGTCCAAAGACTTGCGGACATTGAGCAAGGGCCAGGCTACCTTTGTGGGCCTAGTCTGGGATGAGCCCTGACTGAGATGGCTGGGGTTCTCTCTTGAAGTCATGGGTGGGGTGCACAGTGCTAGCATCCAGGGTTCTACCACATGTCAAGCTGGTCGTCCGGGGGCTATTTCCTTGTTCTCAGAAGACTTGACAGCATGACCCATTTTTTCCAGAGATGGCAAAGCTGAAATGAAAATGCTGACTGGTATACTGTCGGGCTTTAACTATTAGGTGCAGTGGAGGAGTGTGGTGTCATGTGAAAGAGAGAGAACGTGCATATTACAATAAATACTGTTATTACAACAAAATTGGTATTAATCTCCCTCAACATGCTCCTCTTCACTTCAGGCACATGAATGTGCTATCCTTCCTCTTTTCTGAAGCCATCCTGGAAGACCTCTTTTGTAAGTGTCTTGTGGTACCCTTGCAGTGGCCTCTATGCCCTGAATTCAAAACCGTTATGTTTCTCGGCCATTTGACTGTGAGGAAGAACCAGGACTTGCACGGCACCAGACTTGAAGTGGGCGAGGACCCTCCATCATGGTTTGGCCAGCTTGCATCTCGGTTTGTGGCACGTAGCAACAGCTAATAATTTACTGCAGCTTTAATCAGACCTCATAATGAAGTTCATCCAAGAGGATTTCCGGGCTGAGTCGGTGTGAAGGGAGGGGCCTGTCTTTCGAGGAGTGCTCGTTACTCCAATACACTTAAGCAAATTTAAGTGTTCGTGGCACCTTTGATCACTCTTTGCATCGTTGTTCTTGCCATCTCCAAGGACATCCTTCAGTCCTATCGAGAATGTCAACCGGATGAAAAAATGCACGACTCTTCAGAGGTTGTGACTGGCTTTAGAATGCCCTCCCCCACCGGAAGCTCCTATTTCTCTTGGAAGCCTTCACTGAATCCTGTCGTTCACATTTTTTGGTGCCCTGTGTAGGGATTTCACTGCCTTCTTTATGAGAGTTTTGAGAATACAAGTCAGACCTAGCATTTAGCTAGTGTCTCAGAGGGCACTGGGAGGCAAGTTTGCCAAATGCAAATTAACCTATATAAACTTAATATACTTCCAGTAACTGGTTTAGTATTTATTCAGTTGACAAAGGGGTCTCTCAGGTAATAAATATTGAATGCTTGGGAATAAAATTCATATGCAAACCCACAGCTAACAATTTAGCTCTTGAGCTAAGCTTTGGGCAGAGACAAAGTAGTTGTTTTTCTATTAAGAAAAAGCTCTGGATGACTAACTAGTTTAAAAAAAGCTATCACATGATATAATTTCTTTTTTTATTGCATTCTTATTAAAGAAAAGATTGCCTAAAAATTAAAAAATTAGTACATCTTGCTTATTATGGAATAATTGTATCATATATCTCTATTTATGTATAGTTGAAAGCAAATATATTACAATAGAAAAAAATCTCATTACTTTGAATAATGGGCTCAGTGATACAGAGAAATTCAGTTAACAACTTTGTAAAGTATGGAAGATTTGAATAGATATATATCATTAATATTTCAAGGAATGAATAATCAATAACAAGTTGCAATTAAACATCCTGATGGGTTTGCTTTAAGAAAAAGACAAAAAGCTTCACGAGCAATGCTAACATGCAAAGAACCTTTTCCAGCTACTGTTATTTGATTATGTAATTAAAATAACATTTCCATTTATTCTATAGTGTCATTAATTTCTCAAAGAAAGTCTTTATTTTTATCGTGTGAATTCAGATGCCAAATTAGAATATATCTGGATCAACATGATCTATCAGTAGCACTGGTAAGGTTTTGGGCTGTGTAACTCCTCACTGTGGGGAGCTGCCCCGTGTATGGCAGGGTGTGAGCAGCATCCCTGGTTTTTATTTCATAGATGTCAGTAGCATCCTTCTTCTGAAGCATAGCAAATAACAACTTGTATAGGTGTTGTATCTATCTATCTATCTATCTATCTATCTATCTATCTATCTATCTATTTATTTATTTGTATAGGCATTGTTAAGTGGCCCCGATGGGGCAAATTTTCTTTGATTTGAGAACCACTGGTCTATATTATTGCAGTACCTAGAATAATGCAGGCATAATGATTGTCTTATTCAACGAATCTTCTATAATGAACATGGAAGACAAGATGCTTCCAGGTGAGCCAACCATATCGACCAAGTCCGATGGTATCTGGGCATCCGTATTTCAGTGCTCATTTCAAGGACTGAAGTTGGGTGACCCTTAGAAGACTATATGTGGCTACTTCCTTTTCTTTTTTCTTGTTTCAGAACTTTTATTTGTTTATTTACTTATTTTTATGGCTGGCTCAGCCTGCCCTGAGGGCAGGGCTGGTGCAGCATGTGGTGCCAGGGATTGAACCATGGTCCCTGCAGCCGCCCAACCTTTCCTAAGCAGGCGCTTTAGACCACTGAGCCATCCTGCCGGGCCCCTATGTGGCTACTTCTGAAACAGTTCTAAAAGTCCTTTTTCTTTTGACAGTGTCTTTAGTTGTGCTCTCATGGCTGCCTTGATGTCCTGAATCAATGCAAAACACTTAGTTTCATGGTCACTTTGACTTTGGAAAAGAGCCGTTGTGTTGTGTTGGATTTCATGAATAAAGCAGATGAGGATGTGACGTAATGTTTTTATAAGCCTATTTTTCTGCTGAATGACACTTGGTAGCAACATCCATTGCATGTTTTTTCTGAATTAAAGAAAATTTTTTTAAAGAGAATAAAAATATTAAAAACACATTAGAAATGAGTCAGAAATTCACTAAGAAAGATGAAGGAAATTCAACAATGGTTGTTACAGTGCATATTGTTTTTTAAAAAATTTTATTTATTTATTTATTTTTCTTGTTTCAGAACCTTTGTTTGTTTATTCACTCATTTTTTTTTTTTTTTATAGCTGGCTCAGCCCATCCTGAGGGCAGGGCTGGCGCAGCATGTGGTGCTGGGGATCGAACCGCGGTCCCTACAGCCACCCGAGCTTTCCCAAGCAGGTGCTTTAGACCACTGAGCCATCCCACCGGGCCCCTATAGTGCATATTGTTATTTTCAAATTAGTTATTCAGATTACCAGATACAAGCATGCAAAATTAGTTAAAAAAGACTGAAAAGAAGAAAAAAAAGTAAACATCAATGGTTCTCTTCTATAAACCAGTAGCAATCAGCACTATAGTTATCTAAGCTATCCTGTTGTATGTAATGAGTCAGTGCCGAAAGAATCGATGAGAAAACCCGACGAAGGTAGCTCAGAGGACTCCCTGAGATTTTCCCTCAGTGAGCAAAGAACCCCCAAAGCAACTCAGCTTTCTTTCAGGCTAGTGAATATGATCTTGTGCATAATCACTTTAGTAAAGGAGGGCCATGTGCACAGTCACAAACGTGACCACGATCTCTATTAACTTCTACCTTTTCCTTATTGCTGAGTTCATACAGATGTTAATTGTTAACATTCCAAACAAGGGAGAAAGCAACAAATAGCCCGCAGGTGAAGCTGCTATCTATCACCTGGAGGCCCAGCCTTCCGGGATTCCCCTGTCCAAGCTCTCCAGGAGTCCCAGTGACAGACCACAGCTGTCCCTGGCCTTTGCTTATTGCTCTCCATTTCTTGAGGGGCTCATCAGGCTACACTATCCTCTGTAAATGCGCGCATATTTTTTCCCTTCCTTCTTTCCCTCATTCCAGTTGTTCCTTCCCTTCCAGCAATTTCTTTCCCTTTCACAGTCTGTTGTATCTTTCAAGATTTTATTTACTCTTTCAGGGTCTTACAGTAGGGAAATAATATGATGGTTACACATGCGAGTCTGATTTTTTTTTTTTTTTCAGTTATGAGTATGGTCTTTAGTTGCATCCATTGACCTATAAAAGTCTCCAGTTTATCTTTTTATAGGTGAGTAATACCGCGTTGAATAAAAAAAATACCTTTTTATCCATTCCTCAATTGATGGGCATTTGGGTCGTTTCGAAGATTTAACTATGACAAATTGTACCGCTATGAACATGGGTGCACATGTATGGCTGTGGTATGATATTTTCAGTTCTTTTGGAAAAAGATATGCAGAAGGGGAAGAGTGAGGTTGAGTGGGACCTGTAATACTGTTTTTTTTTTTTT
>PVJA010050521.1:0-13237 GCA_004027025.1 Myocastor coypus | reverse complement strand
ATTGTAATTAAGCATTTTTTTTTTTTTTCTTGCTGGGTGGTCAAGGGCAAGTCGAAGCAAGACCTGTATAACTAAACATTCATTTTTTTTTTTTTTTTGTATATTCCAGGGTCAAATTCCCTCAGGATTAAGTTTGGGACCATATACTTTGTAGAACTGTTGTTAGTGTCACCCTTCGGGATGAGTCACGGCCATTGCTTGGCTATTTTGCTTTCTGTGAAAGCCTGAGAGGATGTTTTTCTCTGGGTGACTCTCCTTAGACGCACCACAGTTCATTCATCCCTTTCCTCCGAGGTCCCATAATCTCCTTGGCCAGAAAATTTGAGACACCTCTGAGTTATAGGATATTACAGCACAGGTTCTCTTATATCCTGGGTCCTTATTGACCTTGAAGGGCTAGGGCCAAAATATTGGCTATCCTTATAGCCCTTCTTTTTCTCCAACTTTTGGTCTGTTAACTTACATTCTTAACGCTCCAGCAGAAAAGCTTTGTAATACTATTACTCTATAACATAGGTACTTGAGCTTATCATCACACATCTACTTTCATCAGAGAAATTGGCCTATAGTTCTGTTTTTTGGTTAAATCCTTATCTAGTCTTGAGATTAAAATAATAGTATCATTTAGGAATGTTTTTGAAAGTGATTCTCCCACTCCGTTTCATTAAATTTTTTCAAGAGTATTTTGATTGCATAGATATTTCCTGAAGTTCTTGCAGAATTCAGCTGTGAATCCATCAAGTCTTGGGATTTTCTTAACTGGCTTTTTTTTTTTTTTAAGTTTTATTGACTGTTAATAGATTGTTCAAGATTTTTAAATCTTCTTACTTCAGTTTGACAATTTCTATGTTTCTAGAAATCTCTCCCTTCTAAGTTTGCCAATTGCTTGGCATATATGTATGTGAAACAGTTGCTGAAATGTTTCTCGATTTTGGAAGTGTATTTTGACATTTTATATTTTTTATTTCTTAATATATTAACTTGTGTCTTTTTCCCTCTTATCTGTTAAGATTGGTCAAATGTGTGCCTATTTTATTGCTTCTTTGAAAGAACAGTTCTTTGTTTCGTTGTATCATTTTAAAGGTCCATTTCATTCATTTCTGCTCTAATCCTTGTAATTTCCTTCTTTGTAAAAGCTCTGAATTCATATTATGCTTGCTTTTCTAAGTCTGGACTCCTTCTATTTTTATAATGTAGACAAGTATGACTTTCAAGTTTCTTCATAGGACAAATTTCATTGTGTTTGATACATTCTGGTGTGTTGTACTACATTGTCATTCATTCTAAGAATTTTCCTATTTCTTTAATTTTCTCTGTGATGTATTGATTATTCAAGAATGTGTTGGACTAAGGAGATAGCTCAGGGGCACAAGTGCCTGCCTGGCAAATGCAAGGTCCTGAGTTTGATTCCCAGTTCCACCAAAAAAAGAAAAAAAAAAGACTGTGTTATTTAATTTTCGTATGTTTACATAGTTTCTGTGGATCCTCTTGCTATGGATTTCTAGTTTCTTTGCATTGTGATCTGTTGTGATCACATTTTGTTATAAGTAATGAAATTTTGATTCTCTTGATTTTTTAGGTCGTATGTGGTCCATTTTGGAGAAAGCACCATGTGCCCCTGAAAAGAGTATTTGCTATGTTGTTGGAGGCAACTCTACATAGATATTAGGTTTACTTTGTGAAGTTTGGTACAGTTTGTTATTTGTGGATTTTCGTTTGCTTGTTTTGTTGATCTGTCTATTTGTAACAACAGGCTATATTATCTAATAAAAATATTAAATATCAATAATATTATTTAATACTTTTTAAAATTTAAAAATTCACTGTATTGTTCATCACACTTAATATAAATACATTTTGGAAGAAAATATAGTTTGGCAAAACTGAAGTCACCTATATTACCCTACTTATACAAGGTTTAAATCTTAAATATAAGACAAAATAAAATAACAGTTGGTAATATATACATCTTTTGAGTGGAAGGTCATACTTCGACTACACATATAGGAAACATAATGACATTAAATTTCAATAGTAATGACCTATCAGGAGATAGTGAGTGGAATTGGGCAGGTGACTACACGGTGAATATTGTACTGTGGTGATAGCTTTATCTGTAAGCTCTGTGCTTCGTTACATACTTTTTGCTGTTGCTTTTCATTTTTTTTTTAACCTATCTAGAATTCCTGTATTCTTCTGAAATTTCCCCACAGAAATGACAGGGACATGTCCTTGTGCTGTCCAGCATCATGTTTTCTTCACATGTTCCAAACTTCTATCACATCTTCTCAAAGAGAGAAAGCCTCAGCCCTCAAATCTTATAAAAATTCTCTCCTGCTAATTGTTTTCAAACAGTTATTTTAGAAAACCTCTTCAGTATCAGTAGGAAAATAAATCTTTCTCCTTTCAAGTTTATTTGTTTGAAGCAATCCTTTATTCATTTTCTGTATCTTAATTATTTCATAAGAAAGCAATATAACATTAAAAAAAAAACACTTAAAAGCTCCTCTGGAGTTCTTCTTTGTAAGAATTCAAAGGATGTTTAGATAGAAATAGATTCTGATTCCCCTTTCTTTCTTGACCTCGCATTTTCCCACAGCTCCTTCTCTTCCATAGTGAAGGTCATCATTTTGGCTTTTTCTGGTATAAAATATAACAAACAAAGCAAAACACAGTTGTTTCCAGCTGCAACTCCTGACCCAGGAAAGTTCACGCCTGCTTAGCATAATATAAAGGCTTCCTTAGACTTCAGCTTGGATAGAGGTTAATGGCTACAAACTCAGATCTCTTGGCTGAGGACATGGACTCGCAGTTACATTTTGCTATTTATGTGCTACCACACCTTTTCTATTGTCTAATAGGGACAAAATTATGATGCAAAAGACAGAGTGAAATTGTTTCTTTAATTTGGCAATGGAGGAGTATGAGGTGTGGAGATTTGTACTCATCAACAATCTAAATGTTTACAATAGAAATGATATGGCCAATACGAATGAGCATGTGGAGAATTCTGCGTTCACCCACATGCAATGTTCACACTGACAGAAGATTTAGCTCTAAGAATATTTCCTACAGGGCTGTTTACTGCAATTTATTGCTGAATACTCTCAGTTTCAGATGAAACATATTGAAGTGTGAAATGGTCACTTATAACTGGATGAAGAAAATTGCTTGAATAAAGTATTGTAAAACTGTGGCTAGCTGTTAAGCGTTCATTCTTTTTATCTCAGGGAAGTTGGCGCAGGGAGTAGAGGACTTGGCACTTTCAGATGATGACTCTGTGAAGAAATTCACAGTTACCAGCCCAGAAGCCCGCATATGTGAAGTTCATGCTGAGCTGTCTAAAGCCATGTTCACATCAGCTACTTCACAGCTCCCCTGCTTTGCAAACCTGCCTTTCGAAGTTGGGAATTTTTGTGCAGGGGATGTCACGTGAGTTTTCCTCCTTTAATCCCTCTAGAGAATCAGTGTCATTGGTGAAAACACTTTCAAAATTCACACTGAAGAAAATAGATTCAGAAGGGAATATCAAGAGCATAACTCTAGAGATTTTAATATTTCTGAAGCTTTAAATATCTACCACACATCAACACATGTGCTGTGTTTTCATAAATCTTACTTATGAAATGTGAGATTCCTATACTGAATGAGGACTTCAATACATGTTTTATTTCAGATTTTTAGCTGATGGCAGAATTAAGAAGCATTTAGCTCTTTCTGTATTACTACTATTTCTGTGATATTTTATTCCTTTTAGATGAAACTTGAATACAGAATCTGACATAGAATTTTATCTTTCAGAATACTTGTCCTGCAATTTCTAGCAATTAGAACTTCATTGGAAGCTTATTTTACTTCAAATTGAAAAGCAAATGAACTTCTTGTGTGTCACAAATTTTTATTTCAAGCATTAAACTCTCTTCTGTAGACACTCTCACCTAGTAATCTGCATGGAATTTTATGAGGTTTAATAAGAAAGCTGGGCTGGGGTGATAGCTCAGTGGCATAAGTACCTGCCTGGCAAGCGCAAGGTCCTGATATTGGTCCTCATTACTGAAAACAAACAAAACCAATACAGAAAAGTAGAGAAATGAGAAAAATAAAAACTTGCTGAAACCATAATGGCCATCTCTTTGTCATTCCAAAGGATATTTGTAAAAAACAGTAATAACAAATGGACAGCGCCTTTCCAGTTTACTAACGGGTATGCCTACTGCATGAAGTTCCCAACCTGTTAACATGGCTACAGGAGAAATTACCAGTAAAGACATGAAGAAGAGAAATGATAAAGGAACAAAAGGAAGGAGGGAGGGTGAGTGAGAGAAAGGGAGATAGGGAATTCCCAGAGAGAGAAAGGCAGAGACTTAAAAAATGAGAGCCTGTATCAGATTCTAAATCACAGTCTATGTAATGCAATTATTTGTTGGCTCAAGTGTTCTCTGAGTTCCAGTACTCATACGGTTAGCTTTGAATTTTTATCTAGTTATTACTTAAATTGGGTACTAGCCTCAAGCATATAGGTTCAAGAGATTAACCTTCTGGTGAAGTTGGCGTTCTACTTACCCCTTCCATTCCATTTTGACTCCTTTACAGTGGAGTTACCCAAGCATACTGCTTTACCTGTCTCATAGCTATCTTTACCATGACCCTCAGCAAAAGTACTCAGCCACTGTACAATATGCTGCTCTCTCCTGTGGCCCTCAGACATCAGAATTCCTTTAATTCTGTGGTGTTTTCTATAATGTGCTTCCTTTGCCGTGACTCATAAAGATTCTGCAAGGGAGACTTGTGTAATCAGTCTGAGACCCATGAACCCATCTGAGCTCATATCAGCATCTTGAGGAAGGAAGTCTGGGGCAGGAGAAGTATCCCATGGCTTGTTGTGTTTTGTCCCTGTCGCAAAAGTCCTGCTGATGAAAACTAAGATGTCAGTAACTTAAGGAATTAAGAGGCTCAGTGGTTTTGTGTTTAAGACAGGATGAAGTGTCTTAGATGGTGTAAGATTACCTCATGTTTCCTGAAAAACAACTGGACTTTGGTTGTAAACATAATCTATTTTTGAATTTTATGTCCTTTACCATTGAGGACGTTTCTATTTGTTTAATGAGCAACAGCTTTATAAAACTGTCATTAACTCCTTCCTCAGAGAATTTCTTCTACAAATATTTTGGGCAAATATGTGTATGCATGTGTGTGTGTTTGTGCATGTACATCGATGAACACACATGTTAGGTACATATGTAAGTGTTCATGTGATCATACAAGTTTTGAGGAAAAAGGATTAAAAATTACATTTTGATACTTCTGATATCTTTCCCACAAATATAAGGGACACTTGTAAGATTTGTTGCTGCAAGCACCTGAAATTATCTTCCTGGAAATCATTTTTAAATTTGAAATTATTGTCTATGCATTAGTGACTTATCCTTGCTTCAGCTCAAAAAGAAAGAAATTGTACTGGAATACGTAAGTGATAAAACTTTTTTTGTGAAAACAAGCATTTTTACTTTAAAAAATCTGATTCTTAATAGTTAAACCAGTAACTCTAAAAGTAAAAGAAAACTGGAGCTGAGGTACATTCTTTTTCTTGCCTTTGGAGAGATACCTACAATTTATGAATCATTTCTAAATAAATTTCTTATATTTCATAAATCATAAAACTGAAATTTAAGAAAGATGGTCTGAATATGAAGATACTAGTTTGTTTCATTATGTGGTAAATTTTTCACTGGTCAAAGACAATTTCATTCTGTAAAATTTTTAAAGTTGAAAATTTTATATTATCCTTAACAAACTCATTTGGGTGTAAAAGTTCAGCACATTTTGAATATGTTTTCCAATAACTCACTGGACCACTTTGGATTATATGTACCTTCCAATGAATTTATTTGGGCAAGGATTAGACTTTTCATTAAGTGTCTTGCTTTGTGACATCATAGATCATTACATGCACATACCATGGAATAAAGTATGGGAAGAATCACTTTATCAGAGCAGTCCGTGTGCTTTATCAGGATAAGATAGATGTGCCATAGGGAGCAAACACAGCCAAGTCTCATGATTTTACTGAGATAATCTTTTTCACCTCACCCCTGTGCCTTTGCTAAAGTCAATAAAACAAAACAACAGAAACGAATTAACATTCGTGTTTTATTTCATAGCAAGGAGTAAGTGAAGTATACTGCAAATATCACGGTAAACAGCTTTTTTTCCTTGCTTTTCTTTTTTTCTTTTCTCCCACATTTAAGGACATGTGTCCATCGGCTTTATAAATACAAATTCCTAAGAGATAAGACCAAGCAGATGTAAAACCTAACATACATAATACTTAAATGAAAATCTACAGTAAAAGCACACTACCACAAATCCTTCCTCTTGGGGCTCCTCTCGTCTCTAACACACTGTACTAATCCTTCTTGCCACTTGGTGAAGCTCTTCCGGTAGGCTTATTCCTGCTGTTAAGCACGGCTATGACTTCCTCCTTCTGGAGAATCAATTTAAAACATTCTTCTTTTGCCTTCATTTTGACTTTGAGGAAGAGCCAAACGTCACATGGTGCCAGATCTGCTGAATAGCGAGGACAAGGACACACCGCTGTGTTTTTACAAGCCTGCCTTTCTGTGGGAAGACACTCATTCACTGCACATTTAATCACACTTTACAGAAACTCACAAAACAAATTTATCTAAGAAAGTGGCAAGAACAATGGGATAAGTTTGTTTAAACACAAATAGTCTAAGGAAAATTGGTGGCAGCTTGTGTTTTAATCCAATACATTTTAAAGCATTTATCATATTTTGATCACGCATTGCATATAAGCGATCAGTGAAAAATTAGCACATTTGATAAAAAAGTGTGTCAGGCTGGACAGATAGCTCAGCACATTACAATGCCTGCTTAGGCAGGTGCAGGGAACGGGATTTGATCCCCTTCTTGGCTGTGGCCCCGCTCCTGGGGAGTGTAGAGGCGTGACCGAAGCTGGGTGTGGTGGTGCACGTGCCTGTAATCCTCGCACTTGGAAGGCTGTAAACAGGAGGATCACTATGAGTCTGATTTGTGTAGTGAGACACTGGACTATGAAGACCCTTTCCTAAATACATAAAAAACAAAAACAGAAATGCGTATCTGTGCCTTCTTTCTAGTTCCATTTAAGTTATATGTAAGAAGTTACGCGTTTGCATTGTTAGCTTTCAGTTATACTCTCCTCTGGATGGCCTGATAAGTATTCTGTCCACATGTTGTCAAATAATTTTGTCTTTATAATTGTGTTCTTTTGCATCTACTGGTTACAATGTAGCAAAAGAGAGAGATACATAATCAGATAGGAATAATTTATCATCAATGAGAAAATAATTTAAAGCTTCACATCCCATGACCCCATATAGCATACATTTCCATGTCATTGAATTGAATTCATTGTCAAAGACTGATACTTTAATGCAGCTTTATTAGGAGGGTACACTTTCAATAAAGTAGCGATTAGCTAGCACCAAATTTGGTGACATAAGCCTGAATATTCAGTAGATATATAAATTTTAGCCTTATAAATGAAATGATAAAAGTAACTTATTAGTCATTGATTATATTTAAAAATTAATGGTTCATTAAATTGTTGACTGCTCTCCCACATGATTTGTGAGGTTTTCCTGATCTTATACCCTTTGTATGGCAGGTGACGTGAACCTTGCATGCTCAGCTTGAGTTCCAGCTAGATAGTAGCAGAATAAACTATGGCTGTCTATGAAATAATGTCTATAATTCAAGGGAAAATTAACGAAATATATTGCAAATAATTTAGATTTCCATCGTTGCATTGATGATTTCCAAAGCAGATAAATAACTGTATTTATTCCTTATGTCTTTAAGTTGTCCTGCAACGTATTTTTTCAAGTTTATTTTTATTTTTTTATTTTCCTATGGCCAGCTCAGCCTACCTTGGGGGTGGGGCTGGCATGGCATGTGGTGCCAAGAATCGCAGCACAATCTGTGGTTGCCTAAGCTTGCCTAAGCATATGCTTTAGACTGCTGAGCATTCTCATCAGCCTACTTTTCCACCAATTTTTAAATATTTAACTTCAGCTTAGACATGCTTATCTAAATTGTAATGGTTTCACACGTAATTATCTTGCTCCAGATTTTGCATCTCCATTTAATGTTATCATGATTCACGCTTCTCAATGTGGTCTTTATTCCTCTTATCTTAGCTCCTCACCATTACTCCTCTCATTCTCCCCAGATACACCTTTGTTTATGAAATACTTTAGATTCTACACTCTAAACACCTCTTTCTGTTTTGTTGCTTCACAGATGACTTTCATTGCTTTGGTGCTTTATTTTGCCTTTGCACAGTCTTTCTGAGCTTTCCCTGCAGGCTGATAGTTTTCTCTTTTGGATTGCTATTGAACACATTTTATACAACCTTCTATTTCTCCCTTCAGCACTGTACATTTGGTGAAGGGTCACTATGGGTTTAAAAATTGTGGGAGATCAATTAACAAGAACATTTCCCCCATTTTTTGGTTGAACAAATTCATACTTTCTCCACTTGTTCTTTCTTAGTGGTGAATAAGCTCAGTTCCTCATTAATCTGTGTGGAGAGGGTTGGGAGTGACTCAGGGAGATGCCTGCTCTGTATCAACTGTGCCCTTTTGCCCTGACAAAATCTCTCGTTAAGTCTGTTGCATTACTTGAGTTTCACCTATGCTTTGTTCCAGGTTTGAATTCACTACTGTGGGTCTTGAAGAAAAAACTGCTTTCTGACAATTACTGCTGTATCGCTCTAGTTTAATTTGTCTCCTGGGGTTGCAGAAAAGATGTTATACATTGAGTTCTAATTTCCCTGAGCTTCTGATGTTCAATAGAGTTTGTAGCAATAGGATCTTAGTGCAGGACCTGCCCTTGTTCCCACTGCTATAATTTTTTTTTTTTTTTTTTTTGGTGGGACTGGGGTTCAAACTCATGACCTTGCACTTGCCAGGCAGCCACTTGTGCCACGGAGCTATCTCCCTAGCCCCTTCCACTTTTTTTTTTTTTTTTTTTTAAAGTATTAAGCCATTTCCTCCTACACAAGTATTATGTAATTTTGCCTGAAGTCTGAAGAGCCCATTCTGGGTCTCAGCCTCTGAGACCATTTTATTTTCCTGAGGCTAGCACCTGGGAGGGAATTTGGCATAGACATAGTCAATAGGCAAGTCTTCAGGTGTGTTTTGTTGAAGCTGGACAGCACTTCTATTTTTATCAGTTCTGCTGTTTTCTCTGACAATGTTAAAGAAGTGAAGGCTCCATAAGTTCACCAGAAGTAATTTCTCTGTGACCTGTACCGTCACCATTTTCACTACTTCTAAGAAGTCTTTCTCACCTCCTCAACTATATGAGCTCACATCATATTGCGATCTTGACACCATTTTTATTTCTTTAATGTGGTATTGTAATTATTTAGACTATTTTCTCTATTTATTGATTAAACCGTCTCCTTTTTTCTTAGATTTATTTGCATCTCTAGAAATTGCAGTAATGGAAAACGTAAGTAGCCTCTAAGAGAAACTCAAAAATTTTATGGATTATATGATTAACTAGCTTAATTATGATGGTGACATCAAGAATATGATTACTTTTCTAGCAAGACCAGGATTCAAATGAACATCAGTATACACTTTGTGCCCTCCTAGAGTTTCCTGCCGCATACAGCTGACATCCTACTTAAGTATAAGAAATATTAGGTACATTTATATTTCCATATAAAAATTCAATACCTATTACTTATCAGAGCTGGGATATTTGTTTCATTTTCCTTAGTGATAGATGCTCAGCCTCTAAAATGATAGAGATAGAGATTAATTTCTGAAATGAATATATAGAATAAATTAAATAGCAGGCATCACAAATGAAAGAATGTGACAGTAGGTTAAAGAATATCTTTTATTATAGCTTATGAAATAATTTCTGAGAAGATGACATACTGCTTGAGATCTGCATAGGCTTTGAAAGAATTTATTACTTAAAGATGAATTATCATGGAATTTTAAAGGAAAATTGAATTATTCATAACATGGTACATATCATCTGTAAGTTCTACCTTATATGCATTTTACTAATATAAAGAATGAAAATATATGATATAGTTTTAATGTCTTTACACTTAGTAGGACTTTAAGCATTAACTTATAAAAATTGCATTCAAACATTGTTTTAACCAAGGTTTAGAGGATTTTAATATAGATCTTAGATGAGAAGTAGTTTTGACTGAATTTCCTAAATAATATTTTAGTTATTTTTAAATCCCCTTAGCTATGTACACTACCTAAGTTTAAACTGATTTCTTTAAGAATTGTTTTGTGCTTTACTTCTATAAGCTCCACTAGTTACCTTACATTTATTTTTTATTTATTTATTTATTTATTTATTTATTTATTTATTGTCTTTTTGAGACTGGGTCTCACTATGCAGTTCAGGCTGGCCTTGAGCTCACTTTTGTTGCCCAGGCTGGTCTTGAACTCACACCAATCCTCCTGCCTCAGCCTCCCAAGTGCTGGGATTACAGGCATGTGCCACCACGCCCAGCTAGTTACCTTACATTTAGACTATAACTTAAACATTCAAATGTATGATGTATGATGTGCTCACCACTCAAATATTCCTGATTTTCTGAGATGTGATTTAGAATGGAAACTATTCCATCAATTGTCATGAATATGGCTAAAATTTCTAGGTGTAATTATAATAACAAAAATTAAACTTGTAAAACTAGATCTCTTTGAGCCACATGAGACATTGTTAGAATAGTGAAAAGATAAGACCAATTTCTCTGATTCCAATTCTTTGTATTAGCTTTCCTTTTTCTGAGACATAATGCTAACACCCACAGTTAGGTCAAATTTGCTTATGATTTTCATCCATGATTCCCTGGCTCAGAGGCATATATATATATATATATATATATATATATATATATATATATACACACACACATACACACACACACACACACATACAGACACATACAGTTAAAGGTCATGTTGTCACAAGGTTGCTTAGTTCATAGCAGCCTGGAAATAGATCGGAGAAAGTGTGCCAGGAGGAGTAAATAAGGAGACATTTATAGTGCTCAAGATCACTTCTATACCACCTAGCCAGACATAGTAGGATCATGCTTTACTAATTTATTTGGTGGTTATTAATTCAAGGATATTACATATCTTAATTAAAAAGTACCGTATATAATATGTGAAATAATTTATGGTTTTATATTTTTCTCACTGTAAATCTTATTTTGAATGGTAGGCACTTCTTGTCTTTTTTAAAAATAAAATAAAAAACACTTTCTAAAAAAAAGATACTTTCTATATTATGCAATCTGTTCTAAATGAATTGTATAAATAACTCATGTAAATCATCATAAACAATCCTATTGGGATTGACACAAATGTTACCTCTCCAGATAAAGAAATTAAAATATGAATGTAGAATGTCATAGAGCTAATGCTAGGTAGCTAGGAATTGTTAGAGATTCTGTAATCTTAAGCATTATCAACCTTTATTACAGCATCTTAGAAGTAGTGTAAGAAAATTTACATTTTCCTCATCTAATCTTGAGCTGTATCTTTTGTTATGTTTTCAATCTTCGTCTCTAAATAATGGTGATTTACTTTTTCTCTTCTCAGAAAGATACTTCCCAATTTAACTTTGTTATCTTAATATTAATTTGCTGTCCCTGAATTTTATGTGTCACAATTATTTTATTTTTAGATTAGACAAATGCAAGCAGATTAAGGATATACAAAACTGTAGTTTGTAATATGAGTATGAGAATATCATTTATTCACTTTTTAGTTTAATACTTGACATTGTTTAAATTATCTTCTGGAAACATTGTTTTTTTGTGATCAGATAATTTTTTGACATACAACAGGAACTCACATTACTTTTGGGGTAATACTGAAGACTGAATCTAGGTCCTTCTGTCTGCTAGCCAATGATTGAATCGCAAGCTACATTCCTAGTCTTTTTTTTTTTTTTTTTTTCAAATTAAGTTCAACTGAGTTGGTCAATTTGTCCAGGAACTTGCTGTCCTCCTTATACCTTAGCTTCTTTAGTATCTGAGATTGCAGGCATATACCACTATCCTTGTATATTCATATTCAGTTTTAATAAATATGTAGTCATCAAGTTTTCCAGAGAAACAATCAATATATTGAATGAAATGAGATATGATGGGATGGATGGATGAATAGATGAATGAATGGAATGGTGGTGAGGCAGATACATAGAGATGATGGATAGATAGATAGATAGATAGACAGATATTAGCAGAATTGGTTCATGTATTGATAAAAGTTGAGAAGCTTGAAAATTGTATGGTATTTAGTAGATCTTTTGTCAGTGTCAGCCATCTGGTTGAGTCATGGCCATTGCTTTACCAATTCGTTGTCTGGGGAAGCATAAGAGAATGTTTTCTCACTAGGCGACTCTCCTTAGGCACAACATGCACCATCCATCCCTTTCCTCTGTAGCCTTCTAATTTCCTTCAACAGAAAATTTGGAACACCATTGAGTTATAGGATGTTACAATACAGGTTCTCTTATGTCCTGAGTCCTTACTGATTTTGAGGGGCTGGGGCCAAAACATTGGCTATCCTTGTAGCCCTTCTTTTTCTCTAATTTTTTGGTCTACAAACTTAAGTTGTTAACCCTCCAGAAGAGAAGCTTAGTCATATTATTACCTTATAACATAGGCACTCGAGCTTAGCATCACTATCTTTCTGAATATCAAACACCTTAGATTTAACATGCAACTGGTATTTTCCATAAATCATTGATAATTCAATAAATCTCTATAAAATGTGATTAAAATTATACATTTTTACATAGAAATTTAGAACTAACCATATATAAAATTGTAAGAGGTCAATCCTATGGCATTTGTTTTCTTGTTTCTTCTTCTTTTTTTTTTTTATAAACGAACATACACATGGTTTCAGGGTAAATCCTGATTTGACTGATCTTGTCAGATACAAAAATTGCATTTTTTTATACAAGTCTTGCTTTAACTTGGTCATAAACATTTAGCAGAAAACTCTAACCACAAGGTGTAAAAACTAAAGCTAGATTAACATGCTGAGCTGTAAAAGGTTCAAGTCAGCAGCTTCTGGCATTGCTAGTTCTGCTGATAACCTTCTACTATTATGGACTATTGGACAATATATATATATATATATATATATATATATATATATATATA
>PVJA010050520.1:0-13244 GCA_004027025.1 Myocastor coypus | reverse complement strand
AAAAAAAAAAAAAAGAATAATAGGGTTGCTATAGAATTGGAGAAGAAAGTACAAAGAACCAACTTGCCCAGTTCTTGGAATGTAATGAGACATGAATCCCTGCTATTTTTTTTTAATTTTTTTTATTATTATTTTTTTTTATTCTTGTCTCAGAACCTCTGTTTGTTTATTCACTCATTTTTTTTATGGCCGGCTCAGCCCGCCCCGAGGGCAGGGCTGGCGCAGCATGTGGTGCCGGGGATCGAACCGCAGTCCCTGAAGCCGCCCAAGCTTCCCCAAGCAGGCGCTTTAGACCACTGAGCCATCCCGCCGGGCCCGCTGCTATTTTTTTTAATGATCCCGATTTTTGCTAGACAAAACAATAGAAATTCCACAACAGTGGTTATGTTGCACATTGTTATCTTTGAATTAGTTGTGTAGATTACCAGAAATAAGCATGCAAAATTGGTCCCAAAAGTTATAAAAAAATTTTAAAAGAGAAAGGAAAACAAATTTAAGCTTTAGCTGCTCTTTTCAATAGACCAGCAGAAATCAGCAGTCCAATTATCCAAGCCAGGCCGTGTGTGTGTGTGTGTGTGTGTGTGTGTGTGTGTGTGCGTGTGCGTGCGTGCCTGCGTGCGTGCGTGTGTGTGTGTGTGTGTGTATAGATCTATTTCTTTTTCCCTTCCCTCTTCCTTCTCTTCTTTCCCTCATCCAGTTGTTCCTTCCCTTTGAATAGCGTCTTTCCCTTTCATAGTATCTATTGTGCCTTTCAAATTTTATTTACTCTTTCAGGTTCTTACACTAGTGACACAGTGTGATGCTTACAATATGGGTCTGATTTATTTCACCTAGGAATACGGTCTCTGGTTGAAGCCATTTACCTATGGAAGCCTCAAACTTATCACTTTTAAAATAGGGTGATATTCCATTGTGCAAAATACCACATTTTTTTTTTTATCCATTCCTTAGGTAATGGACATTTGGGTTCTTTCCAAGGTTGAGCTATTACAAATTGTGCTATTACAAACATGGGTGCAATACACCACTGTGGGATGATGTTTTCAGTTTTTTTGGAAACAAATACCCAGGAGGTGAATAGCTGGCTTAAGTGGGAACTTTAAGCACAGTTTTTTTGAGGAATCCCCACACTGATTGCCACAGTGGTTATACCACCCTGCACTCCCACCCATGTAGAAGGGTTCCTTTTCCCCCACAGCTACTCCAGCATTTTTAATGCATGACTTCTGGTTGTTATTGGTTGATGACAGCCATTCTTTCTGGAGTGAGATGGGATCTCGTTGATTTTTTAATTGTATGTATTTGGTACAAAGCTCAGACTCGGTATGCCTGTGGCTGGGCTGGCACAGCATGTGGTACTGGGGATCAAACCTGGATCCTTGCCTTGGCCTAGGCAGGTGCTTGGTCTGCTGGGCTATTTCCGTGGGCACTTAATTTGCATTTCCAGAATGGCCAACGACGTTGAACATTTTTCGTATGTTTATTTGTCATTTGTATTTCTTCATCCGAGAAATGTATATTCATCTGAGATAACCTTTTTTGGATTGGGTCTTTGAATTTTGGGGCCTGAGTTTTTTTTTAAAAAATTATGTTCTAGATAGAAATCCTCAACCACCTGTCTGAAGGGCAGTCAGCTAAGATGTTTTACCCCCAATTCATGGGTTTTCTTTTACTCTGTTGGTGATTTTGATGTGCAGCAGCTTCAAGAAGAAGGGCTCCCTGCTGTTGATTTTTTGAAGCATTTCCTTTGCAGTTTGGTTCTACTTTCTTTGCTATTTTGCACTTGCTAAGTATATGCTTGTAGACTGGCCAGATGGACGAATGGATGTCATTCTCTAGTGCTGCAGCAAGGAGACATTGCAACGAGTTATGAAAGTATTTCCCCAGCAGCCTGACTCCTGGGTTCTCCAAACTGGAATCAGAAGGTGGGGATTTCCTTTTTGCAAAGCTCCACCTCGACTCTCAGTTCTGTTCTGATCTTGCCTGTGATAGTTGAGGTTTGTTCTGAAACTGAGACCTGACTCTCCCTGTCTCTTTTCTAGAGTGAAAGCCGAACTTTTGCTGATAGACTATCAGCAATGGCAGTATTATTTCTAGAAGGATAATCCTTATCTTGATGGCTGCTTTCTAACCTAAACAAAGAACACTATTTCCACACCGTGCCACAGAGACACAAACAAAGATGTGGCTGGTCGCTAAGGTAGAGGAGTGTTTTTGCACGCTCAATTACCTGCTGGAGCTGTTGGCCTGCTTCCTGGCGGCTTTTCTTTGCATTGCTTGACCTTTAGACTAATGCCATTAAGGTACAAACCCAGTGCCACATCCACGGCCTGGCTGCTGAGGGAGGGCCCACTGACAGGCGGTGTACAGTTACTACGCATGTGAAAAGGAGATTAGGAGCTCTCTTGCACACCAGCTTGCTAGGATTTCATTTTGTTATGGCCTCTCCATAGATTAGTGGCCTCCCAATGGATTGCTGGCCTCAAATGACGTTGCAACACCTGGCGTCTCTTCTCTAGCTACCAGGCATGAAGGTGTATCTGTGGCTGAGAGGTTCTGTACCCTGAGTAAAGTCCTGGGCTCATTGCTGAGCTGGTAGCTCTTTGCTAGCTGACTGCAACAGTGGCAAGAAATTCATCAGTGCTTCTATGTGTGTCTGAATCATGTGTGCCTTTCCTATGACCTTACATTTCATTTGAACCCAGACACTGTGGTATACTACTCTAGGAACACAGAGCTCTCTTTCCCCTTCTTCTCTTCTAGAAAGGGGAATAAGACTCTAAACATGGTTTGGAGTCTGACCCTAAAACTTCAGAGTGAGGTCCAGATGGGTAACAATTGAGGCAGAGCATTTCTGGTATTCATAGAATGATTCATCCATTCAAACATATTTAAAATAGCAAGTTCACTCTTATTCATTAGCTCTTTTAGTTATGTCAAAAATTAGAAGGAAACATTTCATTAAGAGAAACAAGAATGATACACATCCTTGCTACCTCCGGTGGAAGATCACATAGGATGTGACATAGACAATGTGCTGGGGAGGTAGTTGTGTTCCATGGGACAGATAGCATTTGTGCTGTGTTATGATGTGAAGGACAGGAGCTGGCACACAGGACAGGCGGGGGAAGACATCCACTCGGACAGAGTCGCATACACGCTGTGTTTGAGGACGGAGCCTAAAAGTTAGGGGTTAATTTCTAGAAAGAGGAGGGCATTGTGAAGTTACAGCCTTGGTTTTTTACTCAACCGATCCTAGGATCAGTTTCCACCTGCTGGAATGACAGCAGTGAGCTAGATAAGTTACGCAGCATGCCAGAGAGTGCCTCTTCATGGCCATGAGTTTCTAGCACTACAAGGCCGATCTCTGCACAAGCAGAGTTGTGGACACATTTCAGCGAACCTCATACCTTCAGGGAAAGATGTTTTGGCACCGGGGACGTCTTACTGTCAGCCCCTAGTACTCAAAACTCCCCACACTCAACAGTACCTTTACTCTTGTGCTCCGCCCCTTGCTCTGCTGCACGCTAAGGCAGAGGAGATAGGAGGAGGAGAAGGCTTGCCTCTGCGTCTCCACGCACAGCTCCTGCTTCTTGCCCCATGTTCTGGCAGATGTGGTCACACTGTCTTTCTCTGGCTCCTCCTCTTCCTCTCTCTCCTTCTCCTCCTTTTTCTCTTTTATCAGCATCCGGGTGGAGCCTAGGGCCTTGCCTGCGCTGAGCTCTACCGCAGCCCAACCACCTTCGTTGTTGCTCTCTACTGTGCCTGAAGGCTTATCTTGGTGTCTGTGACCCCACTGCTAGCCCCAAAGTTTACATCTCCACTTGGAAAACTCCCAGCCTTTTTTCAAGGCTAGGAGGGTCAGTAAGAGAAATCTGGTTGCTTTGTGGGCACCTCCATTATTCCTTTATAGCAGAGCTGTAAGGAAAATATGTAAATGTTGAAGCATTTATTGTCTATCTCTCCAACTGGCCTACAAGCTTCATACAGCCAGAGATTACGCTGCTTCGATTTAACTCTGTTTCTCTGAAGCTCAGCACCGGGCTTGGTGCAGACAGGTTCTTAATAAACTTGGTTGAATAATCAATGAATTAATCTACTTGGGGATCTGACACTCATAATGGGCTTGTCAAACCATGTACAGAATTCATTATTCATTAACGTTTAAAGCCTTTAAACATGGAGAAAAACTTGTCAACAGTGTCAATCTGGGTCAGAGAGATTGTGATGGTGTTTACAGAGGTCTCTCTTCTCTTGAGTCTCACGAAGATACCATTCATTGAAGGCCCTGAGAGTAATTGGTTCTGGTCTCTGGTGGAGACTGAAGATCTTCTTCTACATGACTTTCTAAGCCCTGAGGCTGGGAAGGCACCCAGAGTGAGACATCTTTCGTAACAGATATTGACTATGCTTCTGGCCTTTGCACTTTTTCTTATTGGCTCCTGTGCCTACTCGGCCCATCCTTTTCGGCATCTAGCTTCTTGCCTGCTTTTGGTACTCAAGAGCCCCACAAACATGCCCTGGTGATGCTGTCCTAGGTGATGGAGGAACCAAGTCTTGCTCTGGAGGAAGTAAGGATTAATCTTGACTTCGGCCTTTGGTTCACATTTAGGTCATAGATCTTGGCAGAGCAGAGTTTCATCAGGGTTGAAAGCACATGCAGAAGGGCATAGTCGGCTCTTGGCTCTCTTGGGTATCATCGTCCACGTCCCTTTTGCCTTAAGACCGTCCAGGTTACAGACAGCTGTGCTCGATTGGGTCCCGTTTCTCCCTTTCATATCTTCAACCACACATGAAGTCCGGTCAGGAACTACACCATGTCTTACCAGAACGATTGCAGCTATTGCCTTGCTAGTCTCCCAGACCTGGGCTCATCAGTACCAAAGTGCAGGCTGCATGCTCTTGGCCAGCATGGAATACACTCCATTGGCTTGTGGGAGGTCTCAGCTTTTCAGCAAGCCCTCAACAGCCCTTGGCAGGGCAAAAGAAAGGAGGTGGAAAGGTCTACTTATGTACATATGCAGGATAGTTTGGATAAATGTGCTGTCGAGTTTTGCTGGTCATTTGAATAGAGTAGTTAATGCTTAATTTTTTATTTTTATTCTTTATGTTTTTCCTTTTTAGTTTCTTACAAATTTTATTTTTTTTATTGCTGCTGTTTCCTGAAACGCTTTTCACATTTATATCTGGTAACCTAAACAGCTAATTTGAAAATAACATCATACAGTACAGCAACAAATTCCTAAAACTTTGTTTAGTAAAATTTTGTATCATTTCTAATGCTGGTTTTAAAAATTATTTATTTATTTATTTATTTATTTATTTATTTATTTATTTATTTAGGTCTTTTTTGAGATAGGGTCTCAGTATGCAGCTCAGGCTGGCCTTGAGCTCATTTTTGTAGCCCAGGCTGGTCTCAAACTCTCACTGATCCTCCTGCCTCAGCCTCCCATGTGCTAGAATTACAGGCATACGCCACCACGCCCAGCTTGTACTTTTTTTTAGACAAGAGAACTTTGTACAAGTTGCCTATTGAGTTGTAGCCACCTCAGACCCTACTCGACAGTCCCCAAGCACGCAGAGCACAGAGCCCTGTGGAGGGCTGGCTTCCCCCAACAACCTCACCCTGGCCAGTGGTGCTGTGGCTTTGCCCACCCTGTTCTCATTGCTTAGCAAGTTGTCCTCCCCAAGCCCCAGTGTTCCCTCTTCTGAAAACCTCTTCCTAGTCCTCAGAGTCAGAATTATGCATCTTCTCCTGGTTACCCCCAGGCAAGTTCGCTTATAAGTCATTGGCAGGGTGCCTTGTTTTGTAGTGAATCGCTAGTATCTGTTTCTGACACTGCCTTTGGGCTCTACAAAAGCAGAAACCATGTTGGGTTAGACAATCCCTATCTGACCACGATTTTCTGGGGAAGTGATACTTTTTCTTCCCGATGTCGTGTTTCCCTACTTATGCCCTGGCTATCAGATGATATTTGTTCGGAAAACTTGCAAATGGGTATGATTCATCTTCTTACATTCACAGTTACAGAAACATCTTGGGAAGTTTTTGACTATTCAATTCAGCGAACTAGGTGACTCCTTGAGAGCAGCGTCCCCTGTGGCTCTGTGACTCAGGTAGAAAAAAGGAGGCCTTGGGCCGGCTTTGCTCTTCGGCAGATGCTTGACACCTGGAGAAGTTGTAAAGAAAAAGCAAATCTTCGTCCATGAGGAAGAATGGAGACTGAGGTTTGAAGGGAGGAAAGACGAACCCGCTGTATGAAATCAGCACCACCACATGGGTAAGGTGGCTGGCCTATGCGCCGCGGGACTGTGTCTGCACGGCAGTGGCTCCCACTCCTTGCCAGCAGGGCCGCACAATATTACCTTTCACACTGCAAAACAGCAGCTGGAGCACAGCCGGAGAACAACAAGGCCTCTGGGCTGCGAGCCCATCCTCAGGAGCTCTGATCCATCCAAGATAGCCTCTCCCTCCTCGCAGAACAGTACTCCGAGGGAAGGCGGAGGCTTCGACTGTCATGCAGGCTGCATTTTGCATACAGTACAAACAAGGCGAGAGGAGGTTAAGTGATTTGTCCCTGGTCATGTGTGAGTCATAGAGAGACTGAACCAGCCAGGAGTTGGCTCATTCTCAGGCCATTGTTCTCTGCACACGAACTCCCTCCCTCCCGCTGTCCTGGAACAGGTGGTGAGGACACATGGGCAGCACCGGCCGGCCGGGCATTCTTACTTCCTCAAATTTAACAATGGGCCTCTGAGCAGGAGCACTCCTGCGTACCACGTGGAGGGGAAGCCGCGCGCGCGTGCTGTGTGTGCACGCGCACCTTCAGCCAGCCGCCATCCTGGTGGACTGGTACACACCAGGTGCTCTGTGAGCCCCTGGGGATGTGGAATTGAGCACGAAGCTCATTGTCCCCACCTCCAAGGAGCATTCACTCTTGTAAGATTACACACGTCAAATAAGGAAAGAAATCAGCACAATCGTCATAATGTACTAGTTATCTTCTATCAGGCTGGGACCATACACCGGAGATTCCTAATCTTCAATGTATGGTCCATCTCCCCTGGGCTCCAGGAGCCATCTGCCACCTCCCACAAGCATGCAGACCTCGAGTCCCACTCGGACTGCCTCACTGAGACATCCCACTGTAAGTTTCTGTGACGTTGCTGAGCTAGGATGAGAGGCCCTCGGCTCGTCAGTTGACAAGCTTCAGGCTGGAGGTGAGGGGGTGGAGAAGATGGGGTGAGAATCATGCCTAGGCCACTAAATGCCTGGTCGTGGACATATGTGCTTTCCATGAGCCAAAGGGCTGTGAGGACAGGGGCCCTGCTACGATGCATATGATTGTGGATAAGCAGTTCATCTGAAACTAGAGCTAGCGCAGTGAGCAGGGCCTGGGGGAGGGGGCTGGATAGCTGGGCCCCAAGCCCACCGAGACTGTGGTTAGTCAGAGAGGACTGGGTGTTCTTGAGGGCTTCAGAGGAGGGCTCTGCTGCGGGTTCTTCCATCAAACTTCACTTTGTGTATGGTGTGGGGCCTTTCTGTGTGTGCGTGCATGTATGCGTGCATGTGTATGTGTGTGTGTGTGTGTGTGTGTGTGTGTGTGTGTGTATTAATATGGGGGAGTGGAGTGATTTTTAAACTTGGACCAGCCCTGGAGAACTACTGCATGAAACCAGTGCTGAGGTAGGTTTCTACATTCATGTCTTTGTACTTTGTGCGTCAGGTGCACCAGACCTGACCCAGAATACAGTGCGTGTCATCCATTGCAAACATGCTGGAATCAACTCACTTCTGTAGCCTACCCAAACCCTGAAGAACTTAGAGGAAAGGAAAGACTTCTCTCCTACTCTCCTAGGTTCTGAGGCTGGGCCTAAAAATCAAACTGATAAAAGGTAGATTAATAGGAGAGAAACAAGTACATTGCTTGGCGCGGATACTTGGACATGTATACGGAGGAGGCCTCTGTAGATAAGAAAGACCCGGAAGGAACCTGAGAGCTTGTACAGCATTTTAAGAAAACATAATGGATTGTGGAAATGGGACAGGAGAAAAGGAAACGGGCTGGGCTAGAAACAGTTAGCTGTGGGAAGATAACTAGGAACTGAAGGGGGGAAACTAGGAGAGAATAAAGCTGATCTGAGCAGGTTTGTTTGCACAGATTCTTCTCAGGGCCTAGCTCGACCTCAGGTAATAGGAATGCTTCTCCTCTTCCTGGTACTGGGAAGGGGCCATTCTCCTACAAAGCTTGTGTCTTTCCTTTAGGTGGAAAGGAAGTTCAGTGTCTTCTGGTGAACCCGTTTCCAGGGGCCTCTCAGCTAGGCTTCTCAGCAGTCCTGGTTTCCGGCCCTGTCCTCTGGTTGCTCAGCCTCTGAGCCTCTCTGGCCGGCCTGTCTACCTGCAAGGCCTCAGCTGTCACTGCCTGGCTTTCTTCTCTCTCTGTGTCTGCCGGAAGGCCATTCTTGCGTCTGATCTTCCCTAACATTTCCAGCTCAGGCTAATCAACAAGGCCAGTTTGAGGTTGGCACATTAAGTTCCCTTCGATCTTCCTCCTTGCTTCTTTCCTGGGTGCCCAATTGTGCCAGGGGACAGCTCGATGGTGTGCTCCACTCCAAGAGGTCTAGGGAGCTGTGTTTTGGGGACTGTCTAAGGCATGCTCTTCCTGGGCTCAGTGACAGGGCCTGATCTTCCCCCCGAAGGTAAGGCTTCCAGGCTACTAAATTAGGTACTGCTTTCACTCCAGTCTTTTTTTCCAAGGGGAGAGTCAATTTCCAGGGCTTCTATGGCTCTCAGGCACAGGCAGACTGCACCTTCAGCTTTCCTTCTGAGATGGGAGACTCACAGCAGCAGTGGCTCAGCATGGGCTGATTTGCGCACCCGAGACATGCTGCTTGCTTCCCTGTAGCAGACCCTTACAACCAGCTGGGCAAGGGAATCTCAGCAGCTTTCCACAAATGTTTGGAGGGTGGCAGATCAACAGGAGGAGCTTCCCTGAAACTGTCACGTGGCCAATGTTTACGTGTGTTCAGGGATTTGCAAATCCACTCTTTTCAGATGGCGTGGCTCTTTCTAGTTATTGTTTCCAGTTATGCCATTTACTTCTTTGAGCCAGTTTTAAACCTACGTCCTTGGTAGTTGATTTGAACTTGGCAGAATAGATCTGTCAAACGTATTTTCTTGCCCCATTGTTGGTGAGACAAGAATTTACAGTTGCCAGCATTGGGGCCCCAGAAACAAGTGGATCCTGAAAGGGAAGGACTCAGAGGTAACACCTTACCTTCAGACTCAGAAGATGAAATCCCATTGCAAGAATGATTCCTTTCTTTTGGTAGGTGGGAGATTGTACCTGAGGAAAGCATCTTTCATTCATCAAACGGGGCTTTGCATCCTACGTTCTCCCCCAGCGTCCCTCGGGAGTTGCTTTGCACAGAGGGCACAGCTCTGCAGCATGCGTCAGAGGGTTCCCAAGGCTGCAGCTTGAAGTGTGTAATTCTGCTCTTTGGGCGTGGGTCTGGAATGGAATGGAGGGAAATAGGCTTCCAAAGGGGAGCACAGCTGTCGATTAATGTAGAGTTTTAGATCGCATGTGAATGGCAATTGATGCATAATATGTGTTATCATATAGTGTTTTGAAACATGGGTTTGTAGTCGTACTGCCTGACAGAGAAGATGAACAAGATGAAGCCTCCTTGGCTCATAGCAGCTAAAGAGCAAAATCTCGGCCTTGGGTTCTTGACTGTGAAGGACCAGGGTGTCATGGTTAGCTCTTCTGGTTCGCACATCCCTTTTCCTTCGGGCGAAAGTGTTCAATCGGCCTACCCAGAGATCCTCCTGGTGCTGGTTCAACAGATGACTTGTGTTTGAATTTGGCCAATTTAACATGAGAATGTCAATGTCAGGATCCATTTCTAGGGGAAAAGCGCTGTCCTTTGAAAGCAGAGTCTTGAGGATGTCCAGGCTGAGAGTCAGCTTCTCCTCTGGGACTATTTGGATTTTATGCTTCTGAGCCAAAAAAACATTCTTTAGCTTTGGCTGACAAAATGGGTTTCAGAACAGGAGTTTCAAAAGCTGCGATGGAAACTTTAATTATGCAGGTCCTGTCAAAATCCATCTGCTTAATTTGACTATCTCTGGGTAAGGTACTTTTTATTTTTTCCAGCAATATGACTGGATGACTCTGTTGGAATATGAAATGAGCTTCCTTCTCAGGCAAGCTCTGTTTCTTGTTCTTCTGTGCATTAGGAGTATTTGTGTTAGGTGAAGGTGTCCTTGGGTTTATTTGCTTTGTAGCTGATTTGATGAAGACATTTAAGTAACTCTAGGGCTGAGAGGTAGAAAGTGTCACTAGGGACTTCAGGATGGCATGATTTTGTGACTGACTGGGTGTTATGGTTTATGTCTAGTTGTTCCCCCAAAGCCTCATGTAGTCATTGGGCGGGGACTTCTAGAGTTTGAGACTTGATCCATGATCCCTGGGATTATGGGTTTTAGTACTGATGGGATTATGGATGTAGCCTAAGGCAGAGGCTAAGGTGGAGAGCCTGGATGTAATATAAAGAGAGACAGAAAGACAGACTCGAGCTGTTGCTGTTGCTCTGCTGCCCTGATTGATTGGCTGCCTCTACCACCATTTTGTTGCTGTTCCGCCGCCATGAACTGGATGCTCTCTCTGTCTTGTTCGACTCAGCCTTGGAGCTGGCCGAACATGGACTGAAACCTCCAGTAACTGTGAGCTAAATAAACCTTTCCTTCCTTCATTTTGAGTGTCGGGTATTTGTCCCAGCAACGAGTAGAAAGTAACTAAAACACTGGGACTCAAGACTTATAAATAAAAACCTTTCTATAATTTTTGAAGGGAGAGAGGCATCAAAAGTTAGTTTGTACAAGACCCAAATACTGGACAGATCTGTGAGCAAATCTGGGGTTTTCATCTTATCTGTGCCTTGTCTAAACAGTTACAAATCCTTATATTAAGCAATGCTTATATTTATCATGAGCGTTCATGGATTTGCTTTGCAGGAGGGATTAAGCAGGAGTTTTAAGCAGTTATTAAACATAAATATCAAATATCCCAGCATCTGAGATTTTTCATTTTAAATATCAGACAGTGAGTCTTACGCAAGCAGCTGAGTTAATTAAATTGTTATTTTAGGAGGCTTGCCTGAATTATGAGCTATAGGACAAAACCAGAATTTTCACAATCGGTGATGTCATGTGTATTTCAGAGATTAAGAATGAAACTTTCGCCAACGATTCTCAATGCTAGGAAAACCTAGGTGAAAATACAGGAGAAAGCGGGCTTGTCAGTGCTAGTAGCCGCGCATCTGCACGGCGCTGGCTGCCTAAAGAGCTTTCAGAAGCGCACTCACTTTACCAACTACATTTAAGAACTCCACCAACTTCACTGGAGCTTCAGACCAAAAAAGTTTGACAGCAAGTTTGGATAAACAGTGTTCCAGGAACTTGAAATAGAAGTATCTGGCTGGCCTGCTTTTGTGCGATAGTAGCAGTGCTGTGATAGGGCCTTCGCTCTTGATCGGAAGCACTTGCGTTTCTGGGCCTGGTGTAGCGTGGATTTCAATTAGTTTAGGGCATTTACTGCTTCTCCATGTGCCTGGATTTCCAAGCCTGCCTCGTGCCAATTGCAGGGCGTGAAGATGCAGAGTGAGGGCCCTTGGCAAGCCTGGCCCGGCATGCTTCCTGCAGCCTGGTGGCCATGTCCGCTGCTGTCCTTGCTGCCTGGGAGACTTATGGCAGGCACGGCTGCCTATTGTTAGCAGCTCTGTTTTCTTCCAGGGCAGACAAGGTTTGGGTTTTCTCCAGCCCTGCTCAGCACATCTTGGAGAGTAGACTAGTTCTGCACCCACCTCCTCATTGAAGTCTTCATGTATTCAAAGAGGACAGGAAATAACCTAATTGCTTTCTTTTAGGAACAATTCTGGTTTTACTGTGGAGTCGGGGGTAAGCCAGTTAACCTTTCAAGCAGCGCTGAGCTCCTCTTATCTGTTGTGCTGATATCAAGCGAATCCAGGCTCTTGTGAATTTTTTCTAGATCTTCAGTGGGCCTGCAACAATCTGGGCGCTTCATTAAAGGTTCCTACTCTTGGGCCCTTCTCGTGGAATCTAGAATGGGACTCAAACACTTAGCTATTAAATAGGTTCTCTTGATATTTCTAAGCCAACCAGATGATCTTCCACAGCTAGGCAGTTCAGATTAAGAGCTAAAACCAAGTTTCTTGAGCTCTAGTTTATGAGTCTCCAAGTCATAATAGCAAAATAAATAGATAGATAGATAGATAGATAGATAGATAGATAGATAACAGTCCCAGGGTTTGTGGAACTGAGCAATGCAGAGGCCATACTTTTTCCCTGACTATGAAGAGATAGTGACATGAGATCACTGTTTTTTTTCCTGTATTATCTAGAATGGTCTTTAGGAAGCTTATCCAACTCAAATCTGCACTTGGGCTTAAAAAGTCGGCAATGTAATGCTCTTGCTAAGGGGACATACATTTGTTTGAGGACTTCTCTGATGGAAGACTTCTGGTGACAGGCATGTTTCCAACCACCCTGAGCTTCCCTCCCGCACCCACTCTCTAACTACTCGTGCCCCATTTCAGTCAGCTCTACGTGGGGCTAGAGATTCTCCTCCTCGTCTGTGCTTCCTCTGCTGGGGTTGGCGGTATTGTCAGTGAAGACACAGAGTAAACCTACCTTGACTTCTCATGACTCTGATGCTGTCTTTTACCCAACGCTGTTTTGTCCAGGCCAAATGACCCAAGATTCTTTGGCCATTTATTGCAGAGGGCGGTTTTCACTTCTTTCTTCATTCTGATTACTTTGCTGTGTTTTGTTGTCTCTGTTAAGATACAGCAATCGAAACAGAAACCGTGCTCAGTGCGGTTAGACCGTTTCAGGATGTATTACTTCACAGATACTTTGCTTTTAGCCTTAAATATTAAGATTACATTATTAGAGTGGCCGGTGATGACCAACTCATCACCAGTTAAAGTTCACATATTTTTTGCACGGGTTGCTGAAATTGTATATGTCCTACCTTGTATTTGAGTTGGTTTTTTTTTTTTCCATTTCTGTGTTTTACTTAACGTTAGTCTTTGTTGGAGCCATGTTAATGATGTAGGGGTTACTTTCCTGTCCCAGAATGTTGACATTTTTTCTTTTCCTTCTCTTTTCTGCTCTCCTCTCCTCTCCCCTCCCCTCCCCTGTCCTCTCCTCTCTCCAT
>PVJA010050519.1:0-13092 GCA_004027025.1 Myocastor coypus | reverse complement strand
CTGGGATTACAGGCGTGCACCACCATGCCAGGCTAACAATTGTTATATCAAGTACAGCAAAACTGGAAATATCAGTAACATGGAAAAAGATTTCAACATCTAAACTAAAATTCTGGTCTAAAATACCAATCACATTTTTGAAGAATTATCAATTATGTTAGTTATATAAATATCAGTTTCTAACTTTCTACAAAATAGGACAAAAGGCTATGTTTTGTTATACAGGTATTGCTTTAACTTGCCCTTAACCACCCAGCAAAAAAGTTTAACCATGAAGCATAAAACGTAAAGCTAGATTAGTATGCTGAACTGTAAAAGGCTTAAATCTAAAGCTTCCAACACTGCCAGTTCTGCCAATGACCCACTGAGATTATGGAATACTGGACTATGTATGCAACTACTTTCTCTTAGTTCAGTGAGAAGTTTTTTATACCAACAATGATTAGAAAAATTATCATGTCTCCATCCTGTGCTCTGTGTAATTACTATAAGGACAACAATATGCATCATATCAATTATTGGGAATGTACTATTAATGTGTTTTTGAAAATGTCACATTGTTATTTCTTACTAAAAGAAAAATTAAAAATTTTCAATCTCTACTTTTAGAAGCAGTTGTGCCATTTAATCTCAAAGGAATAAAAGTTATTTTTCATTGAAAGCAATATCTGGCTATCACATTTCTAAATGAAACTGCATTACTGACTAAATATTGTAGTTTTAAAATTCACACAAAAAATTCTAATTACAATAATATGCCTTAAGAAAACATTTATTATACTTATAGATGACTTACCTAAATATTGTTTAAACATCTCATAAAGGCTATAAAGATCACCCTTTTGGATATAAACCACAACTTGATTAAGAGCAACTAATTTAAAGCCGGGCATGGTGGCTCATGCCTGTAATCCCAGCACTCGGGAGGCTGAGGCAGGAGGACTGGTGTGAGTTCGAGACCAGCCTGGGCTACAAAAGTGAACTCAAGGCCAGCCTCAACGGCATAGCGAGACCCTGTCTCAAAAAGACAAAAAAAAAAAAAAAGAGCAACTAATTTGCTAAACTACAAGAGGGAGGAGATAAGAAAACAGAGAAGTATTTTCTCTTAAATTGATAAATTACAGATCAGTGATTTCAAAAGTACTAACAGTACCTTTTATAAACAATTTTATAAATTCCTCAGATAATAGTTTTATGGTCAATATCTTAATGGAATTTTGGGTAAATTTTATGAGAATTATAAAAACTAATTTTTAATATGAGCAGCATGTTCAAAAGGTATCTTCAAAGATAACTATATTTTCACATTTCCTGTAAACTAGGAGTGAGAAAAGTAACCTATTTACAAACTTTGAAATTATAATAATTTGAAGAAATATGATTTAGGAAAAAGATAAGTACTCACCAGGCATTTGGAAGTGCTTCACATATATTTATTTCTAAAATTTAGAAGCACTTTGCAAGTGTCACTGAGGCTAACTTAGTCATGTGACTTTTAAGTAACTGAATCAGGATATAAAAGTAGATTAACAAAATCTAAAACGAATGTTCTTTCTACTTAACACTAATGTTGGTTTTTCTTTAAAGCCAACATTACCTTTTCTAACTTTTGTTTTAATGAGTTGTTTTCTTGTCTCTGCAATTTCTTTAAGACACTGAAACTATATGCATTTCAATATAATATCCTTAGACCTAAGCAAAACATATTTGGATGTATTTAATAAATATTTTTCAAATGAATAAAAGCATACTCAGAAAGATAGAATAGTTCCTTGAAAAGGGAATTATGTGAAATCCTTCAACTGTCTGAAGAAACAAATCCATGACAACAGAGGGATACTAACAGAATTAACAGATCCACAAAAGGACTTAGATGTATAACTTTGGAAGTCTACCAATTATTGCCCCTTCTTGACTTGAATGAAAAATCCCATTTAAAAAAAAAAATCCCATTTAAAGCTGTAGTGACTACATTAACACAGACATATCTTCTCTGATTACATTCTAGTTATGGATGGCTGAGTGCCTTTTTGCCCTTTAAAAACAACTTCCTGAAGAGTATAACATTAATCATTGACATAGTACTAACAGCTCTAATATAACATAGAAAAGAAAATGAAAAACAAAATAAATTCAACAGTTAAAAAGAAATAATGTAAAAATGAACATGAAAGTCAATTTTTTGCCAATGGTGTGTCTTTTATTGCTATAAAACCGTTAATTTTATAAAAGCACTGTTCTATCTTGAGAAGTTGCAGATCATTTCTATTCATCTCCTTCTATCAACTCTACCACATATAAAGGTGAAGTGTCACAAACTATATTAATCCCTTACAGATGGGGTTTCTTTAACCATTATCAGTTAGGTTTGGATTTAATGTGAGAAAACACTCTAAAATCAGTGGCTTTAAAATTACAAGTTTCCCTTAGTTGGTACTAGGGACTACCTTTTTATAATAACTAGTTAGCAGCTAAGTTAAGAAGTATGACTTCATTGCAGAGTGTTTTCCACCACACTACCAAGAATTCCAAATACAGGATTTTTTTTTATTGTATATACATATTTTTTATTTTAATTTTTAAATAAGTTTGCCTTATTCTAACTAGCTGTTAGTGAAATTGGTCATAAGCAATTTGGCTTTATTTTTTTTCCAATTCTAATTTTATGTCCTGTCTTTTTAAAAAATTTTAACAATGGTTATATTACATATTTTCATCATCAGATCACTTTAGTTTAATAGATATAGGTATATAAGATTGATCAAACAATTAAACATTAACACTTTCAATAAACATACTTTTTTTTTCCCCTTTTCTTTTTTTAACCGTTGACACATTGCATGTTGTCCTCACAACAGCTCTACAGAGCACAGTGTGTGGGCATGACCCACCTTCCTACTGATGTTGCTAAGAAAAAAAAAAAAAAAAAAGAAAGAAAATTCTTCTCTTTGAACTAAGAGGAAGCAGATGCATACACAGTCCAATGTTCTACTATTGCAGTGGGCCACCAACAAATACAGGATTTTTTTGAAGATTATTTTTACAAAATTAGTGAATGTATTTTAAAACTTTCTTCTAAATGATTAATAAATCTAGGATATCAGTTATTTCTAGATGGCATACAGATTTAAGAAAAAAAAAAATCCCTATTTTCTCCTCTCCAGCCCACAGCTTTATTAAGGTATAAGAAATAAAAACTGCATATATTTACAATACACAATATGACATTCTGATACATATATACACTAGGGGATGATTGAATCAAGCTAATTAACACCCAGCACTTAACATACATTTCAGATCTAGTAACAATAATTTTCAAGCATACATTATTAACTATAATCAACATGTAGTTAATGTCCAGAATTTATTCATCCCAACTTTGCATCCTATAACCAACATCTCATCATCTTCTTTGACTAAAATGTTCCCATTTATTATCAAGTCAAATTGAATTTAGGTAAGTCTGATATGAATAAAGCTTATATGTGGTTTCAAAATTTTTATAAGACTTTAATTTTCCAATTTGAATGACGCTGCCTAAGTCAGAAACTGCAACAAAGGATTTCACAAATGCTCCGCTGTAACTCAGTGTGACTATTAGCTTACTTTTTATTTTAGACATTATAGCTAAACTTTGTGTAGTTACCTACACCTCATAATTATGTGTTGGCAAGTTTTGTATAATAAAGAGATTTCTTTAACAGCAAGTATGTGGGTTCTTTGAATCTCATCTTACTTGGTACCCAGAATGATACTAAACATTAAATCCTTTATATTCCAACACCTCTAAGGTCATTTTTAACATTTTGTTTTGATTTGTGTCTAAATTTAGTCTCTAAACTGAGCATATAAATATCATTTAGGCCAGGTGTGGTGTTGCACAACTATAGTCCTAGCACTTGGGAGAGTGAGGCAGGAGAATTGCTGCAAGTTTCAGGTCAGCCTAGTCTAAAATATGAGTTTAAGGCCGGCCTACAGTGCATAGAGAAACCCTGACTGAAAAAGACAATAAAAAATAAATAACATTTGCCTATTTGTACTTTTGTAGATCCACTTTCAGTAAACCAACTGAATGCATGTTTTTCTAATTCAGAGGAATGCAGACATTTTCTGTAAAGCAGCAGAAAGCAGGCATCATTTTTAGGCTTCTCAGGCTATGTTCTCTCCTAAAAAACAAACAAACAAAAAACCTAAAAGGGCCATAGACACTATTTAGTGGAACATCCACATGTTACAAATTTCACTTACAAAAGGGCAACAGGAGGGACTGGGTCATGGATAGCAGTATGCCAATCTCTGGTCTAAATGATTAAGCTTCATCATCATCAGGAAAATATTGTCATCATCTTTTTTACATACTTCACTGGAATGTAACCTAGTACAACCATTATGGAAATCAGTATGGAGAATTCTCAAAGAATTAATACTAGAAATTCCATTTCATCTGCTATTTTCCCTGTTAGGTATCATCCCAAAGAGCTACAGACATTGTATTACAGGATACATGTGTACTAGTGTGTATAGCAGCACAATTCACACTAACTAAATGCTAGATGAAGCCTGACTAGCATTTAGTTAGTGTGACAAATGCATAAAATGTAAGGAACAGCATGAAGCAGAAACCAAATGAGACCACCAGGCTTATGTGATGACAATGTGGGAAGGAATTTATTGGGCTAGGTGCAGGCAGACAGAGGGCAAAATGGGCCATCTGTAAGGGGATAATAGGAAGAAGGATTTTCTTACAGGGCTTTAAAGAGGCAGAGGACATTGAACAGAAAGATCTTAGTAAATATCAGTGGTCAAAGTTCTCTGGATGTCCATGTCTCACTCATGTCCAAAGGCCCTGAGGTATCAGCTACAAATATTTGGGGGCCTTCAGATGTCTGAACATCAGATTCCATCCATCTTATCTCTTTTCTGATATCCTGTGTTTGCCAAGGACTGAGCTAAAAAATGTCTCTTCTGACAGACGGGTTGGGTATTGTGAGGGTGCTATGGTTTGTATCTAGCTGTCTCCCTAAAGCCTCATGCAGTCATGGGGCAAGGTCCTCTAGAGTTTGAGATTAACTCATGATCCACTGGGATTATGGTTTTTTTTTTTTTTTTTTGTCTTTTTGAGACAGGGTCTCGCTATGCAGTTGAGGCTGGCCTAGAGCTCACTTTTGTAGCCCAGGCTGGTCTCGAACTCACACCAATCCTCCTGCCTCAGCCTCCCGAGTGCTGGAATTACAGGCATGAGCCACCACACCCGGCTTGGATTATGGGTCTTAATACTGCTGGGATTATGGGCGTGAGTGCTACACCCAGCTAGATAAATTATTGGGGGAATTTTACTAGCAATGATGAAAAAAAAAAACTGAAGAGAATCCACATTTCCAAAAATAGGGAGTTAATTATAGTATATTTGTATAAAAGATCTATAACCTTTGTATCAAATAATGACTGCAGCTTATTTTTGTAAATAAAGTTTTATTGGGATGTACCAAACCCAACTTGGAGGCCCACTGTTGCATGATAGTTATCAAGCTGCTCATGTTTATATAGTCCCTGACCTCAGAGATTTCAGTCTCTTTGGAAATAAAGACAAGTAAATAGGTATTTGTGGTATGCTATGATAGGTACGACTGAAGGTACAAATTTCTAAGGCTACATCTAGAAATACAGCAGTTTTTTGAGAATCTAAGAAGGATTACCAGAGAAAATGGTATTTGATCTAATATTTGAAATCTGAGTAGGAATTAAGCTATACAAAGTACAAATGTTCTATGTTTTAGTATGTACAGATGATGAAAGCAAGAGATGATAGCATTATCTGGGACCAGAAAAAAGTTGATAGGACTAAACAAAGAACACAATGGAAAGCAAAAGTGTGTGTGTGTGTGTGTGTGTGTGTGTGTGCGCGCGCGCGCGCGCGGGGCAGAGAGTTTGGTAAGTGTACATAGACTCTGACTTATTTGTAGAAATTGCATTTTATGAAGGTACCCTGTAGATCTTCTGTAGAAACACTGCTTACAGAACCAGTTTGGAGCTCCCAAAATCCCTCTCCCCAGAAAACTGTCACCATCTGACAAGCCTGAAAGTTGCTGAAAAGTTAAAACGTTGTCAGAAACCTGTCTTTAGATAGGTCATTCTATTTGAAGAGCCCTATCTGCTGTGTACATGCTGAGAAAGTCTAGTGGCAATGATTTAACACAGCAGCTGCCTGAAGGAATTTTAATAACAAGAGACTGATCAATAAGCTTTTTTATTTGGTACTGGGAATCAAACTCAGGACCTCACACTTGCCAGACAGGTACTACACCACTGAACTATATATTCACTGCCCCCCTAAAACTTAAAAGTACAAATTAAGCAATGAAATATACACAAGAGGCATTTAAAACCTGATACTGTCTAGGGAATTTAGAAACCCATGCATATGTGTGGGTTCTTGTACATTCACAAGCAGGAAAGTCCTGTGAAGGCCCTAATTTCTTCTGCCTCAGCAAACACACAAAACCTCTCTGTAAAAACCAGGAGGAAACCTACTGGTTCAAGGCCTTTACAGAAATCTCTGGTTAATCTTAAACTCACCACAAAAGTGGCTGTGAAAACACTTCAAAACAATTGAGACCATACAGGAATAGTGTTGCAGTTACTGAGGAAATCAACGGATTTAACAAAAAAAAAAAAAAAAAAAATCAGAGGAACCTGACTTCCAAAATTGTTACATAATTTAAAATATGTACTTTTTAAAGAAAACATCATTTGAACTGGAAGAAATATGCTCATTATGCTCATAATACTCAATATTCTTATGAGGTTTTTTTTTTTTTTTTTTTTTTTCTGTATTAAGGACAGGGTCTACACATTCTCACTACATACATCAGACTTATTGTGATTCTCCTGCTTTCAGCCTCTCAAATTCTGGGATTACAGATGCATGCCATCATGTTCAGTCTTAACTGCTGTTTCAGCGGGGGCTAGCACAGCACACAAGAGGATGGAACACAGCGTCCGCACTCTGCCTAAGTAGGCACTTTAGTCTACTGAGCTATCAGGCCTGCCCTTCTTACACTTTTTGAAAATATCTTATAAATGGGGTGGAGAAGCATTCCAAAAAAAATCCTGAAAAATCTCAGGTATTAGAATTTAAACCAACAACAGTATTATCAATAATTCAAACATCTAAAAGAACCAAGTCTAGAGTATCAAAGGAATATATTAGAAACCTGTATCACCAAACAGAAAACTGAAACAAAAATTTTAAGAGCCAGACAGTAAGTATGGACTTTAAATAAAGAAATGAAAAAGTCACAAGTGGAATCTAGGGCATAATGAAAAACATACTCATCCTCTGCCCTTGCTTCTTGGCACACAAACCCCCTTAAGCCCTTTGAATCCCTTAAATAATAACTATCTTTTAGGCTATTTTTGTTTGTTTGTTTCATAGAATTGGGGACTGAATTCCAAGGTCTGAAACATGCTGGGCAAGCACTCAAGCACTAAGCCACATCCTCTGTATTCTTTTCTTGTATGTTAATGAGATGATTAATGCTTGAGGGCTTGGGTATAGCCTAAAAATGGGGCCTCTTGTCAAAGGACCCAACCATAATACTACTTTTAACCTGTCCCTAATCTCCAGGAAAGTGAGAGTGACTGAAAATTGAGTTGATTCTTAATAGTAAAGATGCAATCAATTAAGACCAAAAGGACTTGCTTTGGACAGCCTCTTGACTGCTGACCACATGGGAACTCTTTAGAGGGCAGCATGCCCTAAGGGTGCACAAAAGCTGCACACAAAACCTTTCTTTATACATCTCTTCAGTCTTGCTGTTGATTTATATTTTAAGCAGATAAATAAAATAAACCTAAGTGTTTCCCTAAATTCTGTAAGTAGCTGCAGCAAATTAATAAAACCTAATGAGGTTAGGGGAACCTCAATTTATAGTGTTAGAAGTACAAGTCACAGTCTGGAACTTGCGACTGGCATGTGAAATGGGGAGCAATCTGCTGGCCTAATCCATTAGCTGGTAGGGTCTAATGCTACCTCTAGGTAAACAGTTTAAGAAATGAATTATAGGACACCCTGCTGATACTCTGCCATTTGAACTATGAACCTGAAAATAGGTCAACTGAGATTCTCAAATCTGAGGAACAAAAAGAAAAACGAAAAAAAAGTGAACAAAGCCAGAGACTCCTGGGATGCTATCCATATACACCAACACATATAATGTGTGCTCCAAGAGGACAGACTGAAAGAAGTAGGAAGAACATATGTATGAAAAAATGGTCGAATCTTCAAGTTTATAGAAAAATATAGGGCTTGGTACCTGCCTCCTTAGCAAGTACAAGGTCCTGAATTTGATCTCCAGTATCACAAAAAAAAAAAAGAAAAAAGAGAGAAGTTTACAGAAAAAGTCTATCATGAAGTTTAATAAACTCAAGGTAAATTCAAATGAACATCTACACATATAGTCAAACTCTCAAAACACAAAATTGATCTGTTCGTGTAGGAAATTAAGCCCAGGGTATCATTCATTCTAGGAAAGCACTCTACTACTGAGCTAGTTACACATCTAGCTGTGAGAAATTTTAAAAGCTGCCAAAGAAAAGCAAGTTATCATAGTTTCCTCACAAACATCTGTACATGGCTTTTCACCAGCAATCTTGGCATTCATAAGGCAGTAGTTAACAATGATAAAGGAAAAACACAAAAGATCAAGATTTCTATCTTAGCAACACTATCCTGTCACAACAAAGAGCCAGGTGAAGTAAGGGGAAAATTAAGACATTCTTAGAGAAAGAAAATGAGACAGTTCATCACTAGCTGCTGTACTAGAAATACCAATCGGTGTCTCATGTGAGGCTGAAATGTAAAGATAATAGATAGTAACTCAAATCCACAAAAAGAGCAATGGTAAATAATTACACAAATTAAGTAGAAAATACAATACAAATGTTTTGTTTTTGTTTTTGATACTGGGGATTGAACTCAGGACCTTGTGCTTGCCAGGCCAGTGCTTATTCTACTGAGCTATCTCTTTGGCCCTACAAATGTATTTTTGTTTAATACTTCTCATCTCATTTAAGAGACAGGCACATAAAGCAATAAATACAAAAACATGTTAATGAGCTTATAACATAAATATATGGACTCTATATGTTGATAGCAGCACACACACACACACACACACACACACACACACACAAGGAAGTGATATTAATACAAATGGAGTTAATTCTAAACTTTCAGATACCAAGGTAATTCTGAGTGAACATGAATAAATTTTTTTAGAAATGTGAAAGAAACAATGAAGAAATTTAACTAGTATACTATAAAATACCTTTTCAACTTAAAAATAGCCGTGGACAAACAAAAAGCTTAAGTAAGAGGACAACAAAATGGTAGATATAAAACTAGACATAAATGTAGAGATCTTAAGGTATTTTATAATGATCCACAGAACTTTACTAAAGAGGACATCAATTTGCACACTTTTACTTTCACTTGCATAGTTGGCAGTACTAAGCATAATGGACAGAATGTACAGAAGCATCAAAAGAAAAATGTGAAAACAAAAACTATCTCTCAGAAATGTTTAAGACATTTGCTTGGTTTTTTGTTTTTCATGGGAAACATCTTTCATACTAGTGATGTGACTCTTAAGTGGGAATCTTAACTTCAGGATAGGGGACTGGAGAATGGGTGAATCAACTGTAGAATTAAGGGCTTGGAATTTTCTAATCTATTACCCCATCTTTGGGGAGGGATGATTTGATCTATCATGATTTTATAAACAAATGTTAATAAACACTGTTGAATAGCAAGGTTTGGAGAATATTGCTGCTTGGCAGACACCAAGATAACCTGAATGGTCTTCCAGAGAGATGAAGACTCCTGAGCCCAGAACTTTTCTAGACCTTGTTGCATAAATATCTTTATTTGGCTTCTGAATTTTTTGTAATAAAATATAAGTATAGTACTTCCCTGAGTTTTGTGATAGTTCTATCAATTGGTCACATATGAAGTAGATTGGTTGTATGAACTCCCAAATTTGTGCTGGGTCTGGTAGAAGGGGAGGAACCTTCATATACCATTTGTAGCAGATATCAGAATTTAGAACAATATTATTATGTCAAGTCCTCATCACAGAACTCAGTTGTCAGTATAATTTCTTGATTTGCCAATGTGATCAGGGATATAGCATGGGTTAGGCAATTCTCAAAATCTTCAGGTGTAAAGACACAGGGGCCTCTACGGCAAAGTGCAAGTCACTTCACAAATCTACAAGCCACAAAACTAGGTGAAAAGAGCAGTGACCTAGGTGCACAGAAGGTCACAGAAGCTGGGAGGACAAATTCACCCCTGTAATGGATATTACTGGCCAACCATACCCGCAAAAAGGCAGGGCCAGAGTCACACACTATGTAACTATGGAAACAAAACAGGTCTTAGTAGTGACTCACTATCCTCTTCCTTATCAGCTGGATTCCAACACTGTAGATGCTATAATGAAAGCACACATTCAAATACATGGAGAAATTTTCTGAACTCATTTCTCTTTTTCATTAGTTTTTGGAGTGTTTGGGGGAATGTTTCTTTTTCTTTTCTTGTTTGCCTTTGCTACTTTTACCTAATTTCATTAACATTCCTTTTATTTCTTAATAGGATCTGGTATTTTATTTTTCTTGTCTTGTTTTAACTTTCAAATTTTAATTTTTCTTCTTTTCCTCCTTCCCCCTTACATTTTTAATAGTAATAAATTATATTAAATTTCTGATATTTAACTCTACAATATTGTTCAATGCTTGTCTATTCACAATGGTGATAGAGTTGTATCTAGTAACCATTTACTATTCACCAGTATTTGTTTTGCCTTTTTGTTTATATTATTATTGTACCCTCTTTTCTATTGTTAAGACTACACAGAGGTAGCTTATATTGGTTCTCACAGCATGTCAACATCCAGTCTGCCTTTGGCTGCCTTTGGCTGAAGATTTCATTGAGATTGCCAAAGTGATAAATCTTTTGCTAATAATTGATCTTTACCATATACCTATATGCGATTTGTCTTTAATATCATCAAAAATAATGTGATTCATTCCCAGAAAAATGGGTGCTGGGTCAATTACAGTTCACCTTAACCGGCCCAAATTCAGAGGCAATGGCATATAACTAGCCACACCCAGACCTTGTCACTAGAAAGTAAACACTAACTGAAGAGATCTCCATATTAGCAACGAAGTCTCTCCACTATCATCGACTACCAAACCTCAGTGCCTGTGTGTTCATGTGTACATGTGCTCATATATACATATACAAACATAGAAATATATGAAGACATGGTAACAAACTGTCTCTAAAACCCCCTACTACTCTAAAACTAATTTATGGAGCATTTTCAGGGAGAAAGTGAAAGAAAAAAAAAAAAAGATGAGGAATTATACAAAGTGTCAAAAAAGAAAAGACCAAAAAAAAATGATTAATAAGGTGGTAAGTGAATCCAAAGAAAAGACAATATAACTATAACAGATAATACACTTCATAAAATGATCAGTGAGAATAGTTATGATGGGGAGCTCTCAATACTACAATATCACAGGTAGGAAAAAAAAAAAAAAAAGTCAATGTTGAACCACATCTTCCAACAAATGACTTAATAGATATATCTAGTGTTCCACACACCACCAACAAAATACACATTCTTCTCAAAAGCACATGGAACTTTCTCCAAAATAGACCTCATGCTGTTCCATAATCTCAACATAAACACAAAGGAATCAAAATTATCCCATGCATATTCTCAGATCATAGTGTAATGAAACTAGAAATCCAGGACAACAAAGACTATGCAAACACATGGAGGTTAAAAAATTCACTCTTGAATAATTAATGAACCACAGAAGAAACCAAAGGAGAAACAAAACAGCTCCTACAATCAAACGATCATGGCAGTACCACAAACCAGAACCCATGGGATACAACAAAAGCATCCCTAAAGAGAGTTTATACCTGAGAATACTCACATTAGAAAAAGAATACTTTAAGGTTCTAGAAAAACAAAAACAAGCCAAATCTAAGGCCAGCACAAGGAAGGAAATTCTGAAGATTAAAGAAAAAATGTATGAAATTGAGACTTAAAAAAAAAAAAGAATCAATGAATTACAAAAATAAAAAAGAGAATCAATGCAATTAGAAACAAAAAAATGGACAGTACCAAAATCTATCAGGTAACTACTTATAATACCTTATTCTAATAAATTTAAGAATCCAGAAGAAAAGGATAGATTCCCAGATACTTAAGAATTACTAAAACCAGGGGGCTGGGGAGATAGCTCAGTAAATAAGTGCTTGCCTGGCAAATGCAAGGAACGGAGTTCAATCCCTGGTCCAGTGCAAATAAATAAATATAAAATAAAAATAAAGCACAAGGGTCTGGGGAGATAGCTCCGTGGCACAAGTGCCTGCCTGGCAAGTGCAAGGTCATGAGTTCAAACCCCAGTCCTGCAATAAATAAATAAATAAATAAATAAATAAATAAATAAATAAATAAAATAAAGCACAGTGGGAATGTTTAAAAAAAATTACTAAAACCAAATTAAGAAAATAGAAGTCTTACAACAAGTGTGGCAGAAACTATAAAAGTAACAAACAAAAGTCTACAAACTAAGAAAAACCCAAGACCTGAATAATGTCAATATTCCTATAACTCTTTAATGAAACTTAAAGAGTACTGCCAAACTCATTCCTGGAAGCTAATATAATCTTAATTCCAATACCAGACAAAGACTCAACTAAAAAAAGCTACGAAAATTAAAAAAACGAAAATGAATGTTTTGTCATATAGGTCTTGCTTCGACTTGCCCTTGACCACCCAGCAAGGGGAAAAAAAAAAAAAAAAAAAAAAAAAAAATGCTTAATTACAATGCATGAAACGCAGAGCTAGATTAGTGAGATGAGCTTTAGGAGGCTTAGCTTCAATAGCCTCCAACATCACAAGCTTCACTGGTGGCCCACTACAATTGCAGAACATTTGACTGTGTATGTATCTGTTTCCTCTTAGTCCAAAAAGAAATGTATTCTTTTCCTTTTTTTTTTTTTTT
>PVJA010050518.1:0-13239 GCA_004027025.1 Myocastor coypus | reverse complement strand
GCCACCACCCCCGGCCCTCCTTGTTTCTTTTGATACCAACACAAAACATACAACAGCGATCTGCGGCTTAACAAGGGGTTTTATAGTTTGGAGCTAAACCCTTCCAACGCAATCCAAACCAGCCCAACCCAAGGGCCCACCAATGGGCTTGTGCGCAGTGATGGGTCACGGGTCATGAGAGTCCTGACTTCATCAGTGACGAGTTCCTAACTGAATGGCTGCGAGGTGCTGGGGCCTGGTGGCCGAGAGGGAGTGACTGGGGTATGGCCCTGGCCATGGCCGCTCCTCTACGGCTCTTTTGTTCTTTCTGCACTCTCCGGACGCCGTGGGGTGGCCGCTTAGCCTTCTGCGTGCGCCTGTTTTATAACAGCCCTAAAAGTAATGGAAATGTCTCCTCTGTGTTTTATTTATTTATTTATGTATTATATTTTAGGGAAGGGTCTACAGGGTGTTCGGGGTCTCACTACTATATCAGACTCATAGTGACCCACCTATTTACAGCCTGCCAAGAGCTGGGATTACAGACATGTGCCACCTCACCCAGTCTCAACTGGTGTCACAGCATGCCCTGGGGGTAGAGCCAGCATAGCAGCCCGGGGGCTCGAACCTGGGTTCCTGTGCCTGCTTGCAGGTGCTTTAAACTGCTGGTCTATCCTCTGTATTTTATGTATATTTTTAAATTTTATTTATTTATTTATTTATTTATTTTCTTGTTTCAGAACTTTTGTTTGTTTATTTATTCATTTTTATGGCCGGCTCAGCCTGCCCTGAGGGCAGGGCTAGCGCAGCATGTGGTGCCAGGGATCGAACCTCGGTTCCTGCAGCCACCTACGCTTTCCTAAGCAGGTGCTTTAGACCACTGAGCCATCCTGCCAGGCCCCTCTGTATTTTATATTGAAAGATATACTGGACTAAGAAAATCAGGATGCGTGATGTGTATTTTCAGAGCTATTTTTTCTTTCTTGATGCCCTATAGCATTGAAGTGATCCTTATGTTTTAGGGCTTTTTTTTTGTTTGTTTGTTTTTTTGTACCAGGGAATGAACTTGTGACTTTGCGCTCACCAGGCAGATGTTTATGCTGCTGGGCTATCTCCACAGTCCTGTCTTTAAGTTTATTTTTTTATTTTATTTATTTATTTATTTATTTATTTGTCTTTTTGAGACAGGGTCTCACTATGCAATTGAAGCTGGTCCTGCGCTCACTTTTGTAGCCCAGGCTGGTCTCGAACTTGCACCAATCCTCCTGCCTCAGCCTCCCAAGTGCTGGGATTACAGGCGTGCGCCACCACGCCCGGCGTCTTTAAGTTTATATAAATAGAAGGCTAGAAGACTTGCTAGGAGCCCGTGGCTGCTGAGCTGCGGGGAAGCCAAGCCGCATGGGGAGGCTATGTCCAAGTCACAGGTGGGTTCGGCAGCCTTCCGTCCTTGTCCCGACACCTTGCCAAGGTACCAGGCAGGGAGTGACTCAGAAGCAGCCAAGAGACCTCAGCTCTCAGATGGCCCCTCTTACGGACACCATGGAGCGGAGACTACCTTCCCTGTCTGTTCAAATCCCTCACCTGCCCAACCGATGATCCTCACCCAGTGGCGGGTTGAAGCCACTAATAACAAATACGAATCACAAAATAAATGAAGGAGGTGAAGTGCCTCTCCTTCCGCCCACTCCTCTCTCTTGCTTTCTGGACGAGAGCGCGTGGCCGCCACCTTGGCCAGTACAGGCGACAGCAATAAGATGGGGACAGATTTAGCTGCGGATGTGGACGCCGGCACAGGTGTAAACACAGCCCTGACTGCTCGCTGCCGAGCTGCCGCGGGCCTGCTCCGGAGCAGGGTGTGCATGACGAATCCTGGGCCACCCAGGGACAATCTTTGTGGTATCCTTGCAAATGGAGACTAGCACGTCTGATCGCTCAGGGCCTGTCAGGAGCATAACCAGCCGTCTTCATCACTGTCTCAGAGCTGGCACACAGTCCCTCCGCGGCCCCTATGACAGCCACGACCCAAAGCCTGAGAGGGTTATTTGGACTCCTGGTTTTTAGAGCTTCCGGTCTAGAATCCCCTGGCTCCAAGGCAGAAGGCGCGTGGGGGCAGGACCTGGGGGAGACCTGTACAGAGCAGGAGGGACAGTCACTCCCAGGTTCCGGCCCTGTGACCACTCCCACCCCCACACCTTGCCAGGCCTCGAGGCCTAACAGCGAGTCGGCTCTGACCTCTTCCTCACTCGCGTCTACAGCTGTATAGCATCCTGCGATCCAACCACCATCCGCATGAGACAGCCGGGGTCTGATGCGAGCTTAGCCACCGTGGGAAAGTACTGCAGCACAAAGCTGAGGCTTTGGAGTCACACTTGGGCTTCTCTCAGAGCACCCAGGGCTCCATCTCTGCTCTCCAGGGATCCGGGCACCTGCCCTCTTCTCCTATGCAGCAGCTGGGAGAAAAACTGGCCTGCCTCTCACCAGCTCCACGGAGGAAAGAGGTGGTGCCCGCGAATGACAGCCCCGAGCAGGAAAATCCCAGGCAGTAGCTGGGACTGACCTAGGCCGCCCTCCCACCAATCTGCGCCGAGCTGCGGTGGGTGCTAGGCTCTGGAAATACTGCACAAGGAAGTCACTGGGGCAGAGGGAGCAGGCCCGGGCCTTCGGGACGGCCAAGTTTCCCCCACTCCCTGAGGGTGAACTTCTGGAGTCTGTTGTCTTAGTTACCTTTTTATTCGTTGCTGGGACAAATACCCAACATGCAAAATGAAGGAAGGAAAGGTTTATTTAGCTCACAGATACTGAAAGTTTCAGTCCATATTTGGCTGACCCAAGGCTGAATGGAACAGGGCAGAGAGCATCCAGTTCATGGTGGCAGAACAGCAACAATCATGACAGAGGCAGCCAACCAAACAGGGCAGCAGAACAACAGCGTGAGTCTGTCTCTCTGTCTCTTTTTAAATTACATTCAGGCTCTCCGCCTCAGCCTATCCACCTTAGGCTACACCCACAATCCCAGAAGTCCTTAAATCACATAATCCCAGGGATCATGGATCAAGTCTCAAACTCTAGATCAGTACTAAATCACATAATCCCAGTGGATCATGGATCAAGTCTCAATCTATGGAAGTCCCCACCCCATGACTGCATGAGGCTTTGGGGGGACAACTAGACGTAAGCCCTAACATCTGTGATTCTTTTTTTTTTTTTTTAAGATTTTTTTTTTAAATTTTTTTATTTTATTTATTTATTTTTTTTCTTGTTTCAGAACCTTTATTTGTTTATTCACTCATTTTTATGGCCGGCTCAGCCCGCCCCAAAGGGCAGGACTGGCGCAGCATGTGGTGCCGGGGATCGAACCGGGGTCCCTGAAGCCGCCCAAGCTTTCCCAAGCAGGTGCTTTAGACCAGTGAGCCATCCCGCCGGCCCCCCACATCTGTGATTCTTGATGCATTGCTGAGATTGCAGGTGTGCTACCCCCTGGCCCTGGGGTGCGTAATCTGCAATACAATGTAAGCAGGGGAGAAAGGCCAGCTGGCAGCAGGAGCTGTGGTCCCTCCCTGTGCTCCTGCTGTTCTCCACTGCCATGAATGACTGCTCGATGCCTCTGTGCCTTGGAGCCAGCCAAGTACGGGCTGAAACTTCTACCAGTCGTGGGCTAAGTAAGTTTTTCCTTCTTTAATTTTGGGTGTTGGCCACATTGTCCCAGCAATGAGAGAAAAATAACTAGGGTAGATGGGGGGAGGGGCTGTAGCTCACTAAGAAGCCCCAATCTCCGTACCAAAAAAAAAAAAAAAAAAGTTAGGCCCCTAATCCTATAGGTCTGTGACCTTTCACCAAGAGGAAGAACAAAGATGGCTCTGTGAACAGAGTGAGAAGCCACCAGCTGCAGGCCAGGGAGAGAGAGAGAGGCCTACCTTGGCCTGGGTGATCGCAGAACCATGTGGACACAGAGATCTGTCCTGAAGCTGTGTAGACTCTGGCTTCTGTTATGGAAGCTGCAGCCAGCACGTACAGGTGGACCCGCACCTGTTAGCACTCATCAGGTGCAGCTGTGCTCCTCAAGCTTGCAGCTGTTTGCACACGACCTAGGCAAGCAGGGGGCCGGAGTGAGCGACCAACCCACACCACAGCCCATGGTTGGAGATGGGGGTGCCAGGACCTGAATGAACCCCAGAGCCCAGCTGCAAATGCTAATATTGCCGGGAGGTGGGGAATTTTCGCTGTAATTATTTTGTATCTTGTGTTCCTCTTGGTTGCTAAATGATACATGACTTGTCAAATCAGAGGAGTTTCATAAAGCTATTTCTTTTTTTTAAAGATATCTATATCTATATCTATATCTATAAAATACATATATATATATATATATATATATATATATATATATATAATTTAAGGGGTTAGGGATATAGCTCACTGTAAAGTCCTTGGGTTGAATCCCTATTATCAGAAATTGGAACAAAATAAAGAAAAATGGGCATAGTAAAAATACTACATATCATCATCTTTAGGCTGTGTGTATAAGGTAAACATAAAATGTAAATGAATTTTGTGCTTAGGTCCCAAAATGGCAGCAAATTATTACAGAATTTGTTCCTCAGAATCAGAATCAGAGTGCTCAATAATCAACCCCTATAGCCAAGAGGGAAGGAAGCCTGGCTGCTGCTCCAGCTGGCAGCAGACCTGGGCATCATCCACGTGGCATTGGTTTTAGGTGCATGCACAATGCAAGAATTCTGAGGTTAGGAAGGCTTCCACTTAGATTCTAGAAAAAGGCCTGGGAGGCCAGACAGTGTGCCCCTGAATGGGCAGTGTATGAAGCAGAGAGTGAAAAGCCTACTCCATGGAAACCCCAGAAGTCTGGAAAAGCCAGGAATGTGGATCATCTAAGGGAAACTGCAAAGAGGGAGCAAAGCCGGCCTAAGAGAGAAGCCATGGGAGCTACCACCATGAGTACCATAGAGGCAGAGCCACATGGAGCTCATGATTTGCCACAGATAGCTTCAGATGTTCTACATGAAACTACAAGACTTAATATTTGTCCTGCTGGATTTTGGACTTGCTTTGGTCCCAGCGCTCTGTTTCCCACTGCTTATATCTTTTAGAATGGCAATGTTTTTCTTGTGCCTTCGAATGTGGGATGTGTTTAACTTTCCATTTGCCCAGGGGCTCACAGTGAAGAGTTTGCCTTGGACTTTGGAGGAGACCTGGGACTTGGACTTTTGAGCCATGCTGAAACTGTTGGGACTTTGGCAACTCTTAGAGATGGACTAAAATGCCTTTTGCATAAAGGGATGTGCATGAGGCCTTGGGGGTCCAGGGGTGGAATGTTATGGTTTGGGTCTAGTTGTCCCCTCAAAACCTCCAGCAGCCATCAAGCAGCTTCTAGAATTTGCATTAATTCTTCAAGCAAGGTTGGGTTTATGGGTGTGAATGCCACACCCACCCTGGGACGGATGGCCTGAACGCAATCTAGGGAGAGAGGCCTGCTGGCCGCCACAGCTGCTGCTCCTCCTGCTCTTTGCTGTCTTCCACTGCCCTGAATTGCTGCCCTCTGTCTGGCAGGCAGCTGGGTATGGACTTAACGCTCCACTAACCGTGAGCTAAATAAACCTTTCCTTCCTTAATTTCCTTCCTTAATTTTGGGTGTCAGATATTTTGTCCCAGCACCGAGAGAATAGTAAGTGAGATAGATATGTATCTCATCATCAAGATATCCCATTATCTTTATGGAAATATTCTATAATTCTCAAGCAACCTGAAAATCTGAAACATTTCAGGTCTCAGCCATTTTGAGTAGGAGATACTCAACCTTATTGCCCTGCTGTTTTGCTTTCCCTGTTGCTGCTTTTGTTTGAGCCAGGGTCCTGCCCCGAAGTCCAGGGAGGCTCCGAAGTTGTGCGAGTCCTTCTTCCTCTGCCTCCTGAGTGCTGGGATTCTTGGCATGTGCCACCAGGCCTGGCCTGCTGCTGTTGTTTCCTGCCCCTATTAACTATATCCCGACTTTTTCTACTCTGTTGCCTTTCCGTTCTTGTTCTCTTCCTCAAGGCTGCGTTCCCTAGGCCACATCGGTGATCCAGTGGGAGTCAATGTGACGCCACGTGACCTTTGAAGGAATGACTGGGGCGGTAGCACCAGAGCCAGTACTGCAGGTCTGCATGCTCTGCTGGACACGGCGTGAGAACCTGCCTCATCAGGGCGACCCCATGGAGCAGAGGACTCAGAGATGACTTGGGTTTTGGGGGGTGGTGGTGTCAATCTATGATCTAGCTATGCATGAAAGCCAGGACTTTTTAATTAAACAAGCTTCCTTTTGGCTTCAGCTACTTTGGAAGAGATTTCCTTCACCTGGAACTGAAAGAAGTAGGACAGAGACATGAGTGCGTGGCTTAAACACACTGGGATAGAGTTTTATGAAAAGCGAGTGGAATAGGAGGGGGGTGGCACTAGTTATTCCACAGCAGTGAGGGCATAGGGCCTAGGATGCTGCAGGCCTCAGGGTCCCCTACTGCTGCGTGCAAGGACGCTCGGCAGTTCATCGTGAGGATAAGGTAGAGGCCAGTGTCCCGTGGTGCTCAGAACACTGGCAACCCAGAAATACCACTGCATCACCTTAAGGGACAAAAACTAAAATCACAGGACGTCCAGGAGAACACAATGACATGACAGGACGAAAGAAAAGCCTGCCCAACTTGGTGAGCTGCAGGTGTAGCCTGCTTAGAGGGAAACTGGTAGCCTTAGAATCCAGATGCTAGCAAAGAACTGAGAAGTAAGAAGTCCTTTTCACAATGTCAAAAAAAAAAAAAGACAGCAAACTAAGGTCCCAGAGAAAGAATGAGAAGGGAAGCAATAAAGATCAGAGCTATTGAAAGAGGAAGGAAGCGTACCACAGAGAACTGGCAGAGACCAGAGACAGCGCTCTGGTGAACTTGAGCCGCGGGGGCGAGACGGCACCGCCTCTTCGGGGAATGATGGGGCCCTGGTGTGGGTGGAGACGACCAGGTGGCAGCGAACAAGGGGAAGTGGTGAGCTTGGAGCTTGGAGAGAAAGCGGTTCCTGCAGCCCGGAGAAGGCTGCTACAACCAAGCACAGGGCTGGGATCCATCCCCTGGCTGGTGGGAGCCAGGGGTGGTTCAGGAGGGGAAGGGGAGGTCAGAGTACCGGGGACACCCAGAGGCCCCCAGGACCCACTGCAGAGCTGGAGCAGGGCTGACTGAAAAGGAGACGAGGTCGCATAGTAAGCCAAGTTCAGCGTTCCGGGAAGCAGCAGCATCTCTGGGGAAACTGTTGCCCACTGCCTGCCCCTGTCACCGCCTTGGCATGGCCTGTTTCCCGTTCAGAGCGCAGCCACCCAAGCCGGAGGTGGGGTGGCTCTGGCAGCTGCTGGCACCAGGAGAGGCCGCAGGCCGGAGCGCATGCAGGTGCCCAGAGCACGTGCACAGCCTGGCTTCTCCCCGGCACACTCACGCTCAGGCAGGCACGCCTTGCTGGGAAGCTGCGCCCTGCCAGGGGGCAGAGCAGCATCCGGGTCCTCACCCCTAACCCTTCCCTCAACCACGCTGGGACACCCGAAAGCAGCCCCAAACATTGCTTGGTGTTCGTGGAGGGCAGAACCGCTGCTCTGGATACAGTCCTGCAGGGCTGTCTGCATTGCGGACCGCTCTCGCAAGCTCAGCCCAGAGTCGGGGCATCGCAGTGCCACCACGCCAGGAGCCGGACCAGGGCTGGACTGTCAGGGACCAGACCCCCAACGGGGCCACGGTGCGGCTACAGCGATGACCTTCCGCACATTCCCCCCTAAAACAGTCCATTCTCAGGGCAGCCTGCCGGTCAGTCAGCTCATGTGTACTTAGCCGCTTTTGGTCTTGTGGAGGCCGCATCTTCGTCTGCAGCTCAGGCTGGCCTCAGGCTTCCAGCTCTCCTGCCTCAGCTTCCCAGCAGCTGGGATTATAGGCATGCGTCACCACGCTGACAGAGCCATCGCTTTGGAGCAGAACTTGTATCTCTTCCGCTCTCCCACACTCGGGGCCTCCAAGTCTTCACTTCACGGGCAGAGCAGCCTGAGGCTGGGTCCCCCTCGGCTAACCGCGCGCCCTCCGCTCCAAGTGCATTGTGCCCTGGAGGCTTCTTCCACAGCCTCGTACCCACCTCCACGCTGGCTTCTGCCATCTGCACCCCACTTTGGACTCACCCCAGGACTCAGAGTCCTTGGCCTACACATTCAGAGCCAGCCCAGGGGCCTCTGCTGTTCCCTGCAGTACCCCCTCTGCGTCTCCAGCTGGTCCCTGTGCTCTGGCCAGGCTAGGCTGCTGCCCACCCTTCCCGTGCCACCCCTTGGAGTCTAGTTTAGTTCCTGGTCCCCAGATTTCAGCGTAGGCATCGCCTCTTGCACGAGGATTCCCTGGTCCCCCAATCCAGGGAATCCGTGCCTGATGGAAGGGCGACGAAGATGAACAGAGACTTGGAAAGGCCAAGGCGCAAAGCCTGGGGACTTGTGTCTCCTTTCAACAAGTAACCTGGGGCCCCTGGCACACCGTGGCTTTATTCACTCAGATGCAGGTTCGGCGAGTAGAGCTGCTCAGGACCCAGCTGCCGGCCCCATCTGTGGTGCTGGTCCAGGCAAACAGCAGGATCTCAGCTGCTTTCCTTTTCCCTCATGCACCAGCGGATTCCAAGGCTTCTCGGTCCTCGGTGCTCACCGGGCCAGTCAGGCCTCGGTCGGCCCAGCTGATAGCCTACCCGGAGCCAGGCTGGGGCCGTGCTGATCTGTGTGAGCATGTGAGTACTTCCAATCCCAGGTCTGGGGTCTCTGTGATCACCCACCTGTGAGCTGCCATGCTGCTCAAGAAGCCAGCCCAAGCCGGGCGTGGTGGCGCACGCCTGTAATCCCAGCACTCTTGAGGCTGAGACAGGAGGATCGGTGTGAGTTCGAGACCAGCCTGGGCTACAAAAGTGAGCTCAAGGCCAGCCTCAACTGCATAGTAAGACCCTGTCTCAAAAAGACAAAAAAAAAAGAAAGAAAGAAAGAAAAGAAGCCAGCCCAACAGAGCTCTGCTGGGCACAGGCACACACCCATGCGGATGTACCATGGGCACCCCGGGGAGCACTTCTGGCCTGAGCAGGCTCCATACCCTTCTTTCACCCAGTGAGCCAGCAGGGCAGGGATTGGCCAGTCCCAGCAGGAGGACTGGTGCATGGTGACTCAGGTGAGACCCAGTTCCTGGTGAGCAGCGGGAAGAACAGTACCAGGCAAGAAGCAGGGTGATGCTGTGCTCCCAGGCAACAGCTTCATGAGTGCTGACAGCCCCAGTCATGTCCGAGCAGGAGCCCTGGCATCCTGAGACAGACCTGGGACCCTGGTGCCCATCACCAACAGGGCCGCTGTCCCTGGAACTTCAGTGGTGGGGCACGCTGGGGCGTGGCAGGGCGCGGTGGGGCATGCTAGGGCCTAGTGGGGCATGCTGAGGTGTGGTGGGCGTGTTGGCGCATGCTGGGGTGTGCTAGGGTGTGCTGGGACCCAGATATGCATGCACTGTGTCCACAAAACACAAACAGAGACAGCAACTGGGGCTGTGCGCTGAGCACGCACTGTCCCCGAGATGCCAGTGCTATCTATACCCCAGAACTGTGTTATTGGCACATCCCACAGAGGAAGAAGCCAAGGACAAGGAAATGAAGTCGCTTGTTCACAGTCACACGGATAAGAGGATATGAAACAGGGATTTGAAGTGCACGGTTTCGCTCCCGAGCTGAGCTGCAACCTGTTACCCTGCGGTCCTTCTCCCAGATGCCCCATGCGCCCCTGTGAGGCTCCACAGGCAGACCTCGGATCCGTATCTGTGCGAATCAGCACATGGCTGCCACCCTTGCTCCCTGACCCCGGGGCCTACAGCATGCAGGCACAGAGACGGGGTCCCATCCCTGTGGGTGACAGGCCAGCCAGGACCTGGGCCTCGCTCGTGTGAGTTCGCTTTCAGCATGCGCGCACACGCACGCATGCGCGCATGCACACACACGACGGCATGCGGAACCCCGCCCACAAGCGCTCACACATGTACAAGCATGCACACGTGCTCATGCGAGCATGTGAGCAGATGCTGACCGACCCCCTCCATGCCAGGCACGGTGCTGGGAGCTGAGGGGGGAGTTGGGGGTTGAACAGGGTGCGGACCAGTGTGTGTGTTGGGGGGCAGGTGAGGTAGGAAGCCCCTGCCTTGAGCTGTTTCCTTCTGGCAGATGCGCTGCTGACTTTGTCACTCGTGCTAGGGGACTGTGGACACCCGCCCCTGCCTCCCGCGTGCTCCAGCTGACCCTCTGGCCACAGAAGCCAGAGGGTGCTTCAGCCGGGCCCTTGACAGGCGGGCGAGCGACGGGGTCCAGACGCCAGCGCTCTATTCAGTGCCCTGCGCTGCTGGAGGACCCTGTTTCTCCATCAGCCCCATAAGTAGTCCACCCTCGTGTGTGCTCGTGTGCACGCGTGCGTGTGCATGGGCGCGCGTGCCCAAGCCTCCCGCTGTCCCTCCAGGTTCCCTGAAACTGTCTCTTGGGGAGGCTGGGCCTCGGTGACTTGGGTTCCAGGCAGCTGTGGCGAGTTCCTGCCAAGTCGCTCTTCCTCAAAGAGTCACTGCTTTACTGAAAGTTCAGGCGGCCGTGGTTTCCCCACACCCAGAAAGGTCAGGCTCTCACAAAAATATTTACTGAGAACCGTCCAACAGTCACTCAACAGGCATTTACTGCGGGGGTGGGAAAGGGGGAGCACAGGCCTTGGGCCTTGTTCTTCAAAAGGTCAGGGGCTGTCAGGGGGCTGAGGTCACCATGAGGGAGGAGTGACCTGTATGGACAAAGCGACTCAAGCAAAACCCAGCATTGAGAAAATACGCAGTCTTGGGCCCCAAATCACCCCAGCGGCGCCCTGGGAAGCTACCAGTCGGCTCTCACGTGGTCTCTGCAGCTGTTCCTGGTGTGAACACAGCGCCACAGTCCACGTCATGCTACCAGTGTGACATGCGGGAATCCACAGCCCAGAGGGGCCAGCTCTGGGGGGGTCTGAGGGCAGGCCAGACACGCCCACAGCACAGAGAGACTGGACAGGACAGAGTGCCCGTTTGAGGGACCCTGGATGAGACTCGCTGCTAGCTTAGCCTCTGGTGGGCGCTGTGGTTCCCCACTTCGAGACTGAACCCATTAAGTTGCCTGAGCTGGGCTCAACTTCGCGACCCTGCTGCCTCAGGCTCCCAGAGCGCAGCTGTTATGAGTGTCTGATTTGCTCTCCCCCTAACTGAGCCCTTCTTTGTGCATAAGGACCCGGGTTCAATCCGGAACCCACGGTGCTGTGTGCCAGCCACCGAAACCAGGCGTGGTGGTGCACACTGGTAATCCCAGCACTGGGAAGACAGACAGCAGGATCACAAGTCTGAGCTGCATAGCGAGACCCTGTGCCAAATAAACAAACAAAAGATAAAATGATCCATTGGGTTTCAGCATGTGCAACTTTGTTTTGCAAATGCACTGTGCAGTCTCACAACATTTCCACCCCTTCCTCCCCTCCAAAAAGTCCCTGATCCACTGCCAAGACCTCCTCATTCTCCTCCCTGGGACACCGGAGGGGTCTGGGACCTCTGTGCTGCCATTGCAGGGAGCCGGAGAGAGAAATAGCTCTTGGAGACCCGGATGTCCATGCTGAGCCCTGGTGAGGTGGGGTGAGGTGAGGGAAGTCAGGAAATGCGGGTGCCGGAGCTGCAGCCTTGCAGTTCTGTGGGTCCGGCCTCGAGTCCCGGCTGCAGGTGCGAAGGAGCCAGTGTCATGGTGTGCCATGCCACTCTGCTCCAGGGCCCCCAGGGTTTCACTGGGTGTTCAGCGCCGTGGGGAAGAGAGAAAAGAGCGTACCCCAGGTCCCAGTCTGCTCCGCCTCCCTCACACACCTCTGAGTCTCTGAAGTAGGTGCAGCCTGGGGAAACTGGGGGGTGCACAGCTACAGCGAGTGACTGCCAGCTGGGCTCTGCGTTTCACTAAATGTCAGAGTGTGGGAAGTGATCCAGTCAGAGCCTCTGTGGCCCGAGCCAGCCCAAGCCCTTCACAGGCAAGCTCCTCTGCTGGAACACGGTGACGAGGACGTCCAACAAACACCGCATCTCTCCACCCTGGTCTGCCAGGACTGACACATTGAAAGCAAATCCTCATGCGCTTCTTTGGTTTTGTTTCACCGAGCACCTTGCCCAGGCCATGCCCTGAGCTGGGGATTAGGGTCAGAGAAGGAGAAACTCCTTGCCACCCAGTGGTGTAGAAGGGACTGGACATGAGCGAGACAGTGATTCTGGAATGCCCGCGTGAAAAAAGACACATTGAGGGTGGGAGCCTGCAACAAAGCGAGCGCGATACAGAAAGATCCTGGATTTCCAGGGCGGACTGGAAGGGAAACGCCAGTCCAAAGTGGAGCAGTCTGAAAAAAGGGGAGACTTCCCTGGGGCTGCCAGGGTCCCAGGGAGGAGAATGAGGAGGTCTTGGCAGTGGATCAGGGACTTTTTGGAGGGGAGGAAGGGGTGGAAATGTTGTGAGACTACACAGTGCATTTGCAAAACAAAGTTGCACATGCTGAAACCCAATGGATCATTTTATCTTTTGTTTGTTTATTTGGCACAGGGTCTCGCTATGCAGCTCAGACTTGTGATCCTGCTGTCTATCTTCCCAGTGCTGGGATTACCAGTGTGCACCACCACGCCTGGTTTCGGTGGCTGGCACACAGCACCGTGGGTTCCGGATTGAACCCGGGTCCTTATGCTTGCCAGAGAGGTGCTTAGGCTGCCGAGCTATATCCCCAGCCCCAGGTTATATATTCTTAATGGTTAACATGGTATTACATTATACGAATTTTATCTCCCAAGTAAGTCTATATTTCAACAAAGAAACTTGGGGTTGCAAATGATGGAACTGGATTTTTAAAAATGGGATTTTTGAGCTGGGTGTGATAGACCACTTCTGTAATCCTAGCACTTGGGAGGCTGAGGCAGGAGAACTGTTACAAATTCTGAGACCAGCCTCGGCTGCAAAATGAGCTCAAGGCCAGCCTGAGATGCGTAGCAAGACCCTGTCTCAAAAAAAGACAAAAAGCAATTTTTATTTTTATTTTTATTTTTTTGTCTTCTTTGAGACAGGGTCTCTCTATGCAGTTTTGTAGCCCAGGCTGGTCTCGAACTCACACTGATCCTCCTGCCTCAGCCTCCCAAGTGCTGGGATCACAGGCATGTGCCACCATGCCTGGCT
>PVJA010050517.1:0-13241 GCA_004027025.1 Myocastor coypus | reverse complement strand
GAGCGTGTTTCTTGTCCTCAGGGGCACGTGTGTGGCCCTGGGAGCACTTGGGAGGCTCAGAGCCACAGACACGAAGGGAGCTAGCTGTGCGGCATCGGCCCTAGGTGTGGAGCCTTGGCCCTGAGAGTCAGTGACACCAGGGAGTGCACGGCGGGGCAGCCCTGAGGGCATCACCCGGGGCTGCCACTGGGGAGAACTTTCACGGGAAACACTCGGCCTCTAGGGCACGGTACAGAACACTTACGCGTCTGCAAAGCAGGTCACTGGGGAACCAATTAGAAAGTTTTCTTAACAAGTAACGCTCAAAGTTCTACAAATGTGACACGTATGAATTGTGGGAAAAGCAACATATGCATAGGTTTGAAAGGCAAACGTCGAGTATGGTGGCCGTTGTCTGCCATCCGAGGACTCAGGAGGCTGCGCCAGATGGATTGCTGTGAGTTCATCTCCATGCTCGGCTGTACACAGAATACTAGACCAGCCTGAACTGCACAGTACAAAAGAAAAGAACCTAACTAGGATTCAACCCCTGCTTCATCATGAAAAGCTAACCACGCTGAGAATGTGGCCCATTCAAGGCTAAATGAGCTACTTCTTGCCTCATGTTTTCAACCGTGGCTAGAACATGGCAATCGCCCACGTATTTGGTTATCAGCATTGTATTGTTTTTTATTGTTAGTAGGGTTAAGAAAAGCTTTAGCAATGCACATGTGGACAAAGGTCATTTCAAGTTCCCTTCCTGTAAAGAATGAGAACATGAATGTGCGTGAGCAAAGCTGCATGTTGGGTCTCTCAACGCAGTTGGACATGTGAAAGAATCCTCTCGCGAGCAAAGTCATTTGTCCGTCATTAATGGGCAGCACTTGGCACTCACTTTATTTTTTTGATACTGGAGAATCACAGAAAATGGCACTTGCCAGGCAGGTGCTTCCACCTCTGAGCCAGCTCCCTGGCCTGCCACTGCCTTTACAATGGATCGAGAAACTATTACCGAAGAACAGAAAACAAATTTTACAGTATTTTTGGTTTGATTGGTACATGCTCCATGAACATACTGGAAACAATTCATACAGAAGGACATGTACGGTAGTCCTTTACACATGTCCTTCCACTCTTCTACGGCAATGCACAACATGCGCTTCACAAGGCGCTGCTCATGGTCCATCCTGTTTCTCTTTATTGAGCCATGCTTGCGCCTCAAATTCACCCTCCAGATTCGACCCCGCACCCAGGTCTGGTGGGTGAGTGAGACCACCTGGGGCCTGCCAGATCCCCATTCGATCTAGGACCCAGGCCTGGCCTGTGAGTGGAGCTTCACCCATCAGACAGCCCCGATGTGGCTCTCTGTGGCAGAACTCCCTGCCGAGAAGCTGGAGGCAAGACCCAGCCAGCTGATCCAGGAGCAGAACATCTTCCCAGAGTGGCACAGCTGGTTCACCTCCAAGGGCTGCAGGAGGTAGAATCGGAGCACAGCCGCCACATCCAAGCCACGCACACCTGGACGAGTTAGAACTTGGTACATCTGGACCTGGTGTTCATGCCAGAACTCTACTAAAGCTCCACACCAAAGGTCAGAAGGCAGAGTTATACAAAATGACACAGATCAGGAGCAAAATGCACTCTCAGGCCTCAGACCCACCCAGAACAAATACAGGACACAATAGCACAGAAGAAATTGGAAATCACACAGCTGAAATAGCAGCATCTGAAATGAACAAACTTTCCCCAAAAGATACAGATGAAGTCGGATCAGAAACAATTTCTGAAGTAAAATATGAAATGGTAACTGTAATGAAAGCAGCACTAAGTGCTTCTAAAGAAGAAACTGATAACAACACAACGAGAGGAGCATAAAAATGATGGAATCCTTGAATGGAGAATATAGAAAAGAAATACAATGCATCAAGCAGGTTCAAAGTGCTATGCAGGAAATGAAAATGTCAATCACAAGCTGGCAACACCAATGGAATGAAAGTGAAAATAGACTTTCAAACACCATTACAGCTAGTGTAAAGGTAAGAAAAGGTCTCTTTAAAAAACTGGGATTTGAGACAAAAATAATTCAACATGTGCTAGATGATGCAAAGATGAGGAACTTCAGATCGATGGACATCTGTCTTGGTAGTAATTACTCAGTGAAGAAGATATAGATATGAAAAGTTGTCCAAACAATATTGGCACAATCCTTTCTTTGCAATGTGCTAAGAGAAACTAGTTGTATAACTATCTTATATGCACATATATTCCTCTTTCTGTTTCCACTACATAAATGACTACAATGTTTACCATTTTTTGAACACGTTCTTCCCAATTCTTAATGTCTTTTATATGGTTTGGATCTTATTTACTCATTCAGTTTCTCATAGTAGTGAGACAATATAATGTACATGTGTATGCACATACTTATATACATACATATATATATATATATATATATATATATATATATATATGAGTCTGATTTTTTTTCACTTATGGGTATGCTTTTGTTATATCCATTGACCTATAAAGTTCCCTATTTTATTAAAAGAAGATCAATGGGCGTCAATGGAAAGGGTGTCAGTACAATGAATATGCACAGAGTAACAGCAGAAAATTTCTAATGTGTGGAAAAACCATCTAACATTCAGCTAACTGAATCCTACAGAACTCCAAATAACATCAACCCAATTTAAACGCTGCACAGACATCATAGTCAAGATCCCAGAAATTCAGCACAAGAACAGTATACTAAAAGGGGCTAGAAGAAAGAAACAGATCACATTTAAAGGAAAACCCACTAGAATAATGGCAGATTTTGCTTTCCAAACCATCAAGTCAGGAAGAAGACGGGGGAAGGCATTGCAAGTCTTACAAGAAAACAAAGTCCAGCCCAGACTGGTATAACTTGCAAAACTCTCTTTCACGTTCAATGTAGAAGCAAAATACTAAAAAACAAACAAACAAACAAACAAAAGAAGTAAAGTACTTCCAGGGTAAAGAACAGCTAAAGAATTTCATGATGACAAATCCAACCCTGCACAGAGGACTAAAAGATCTTCTAGACAGGAATCAAAATGACCACGACTCCTTGAAGGAGAATGGAAAGAACCCAGCAAGTAGGGCCAACAATAAACACAGGAGAAAAAGTGGTACACAAAAGCAGTCTTCCAACTACTCTTTGGTATACAGCAGCAGAATATGTCCATCAGCATATTCTACAAATAGACTTCTCCTGCAAGCTATGGCTCATGATTCTGTCCGGGTCTGCAGGGTGGATGTGAAGGAGTGACACCTGGCCTCCAGTAAGTGCTATGGGTACTGTCCATGTACCCCACATACTACAACTTTGTGTGATATCCTGTCCCCAATTTATTGGAAGTGCTGGTTATATGTTTGCCATTCCAGTCTTTAAAAAGAAAACTCACTCTCCAAGGGCTGAGAGACCCAGACATCTGCGCAGTCCTTGGAGGCTGTCCTGGAGCCCCGCGATTTCATCTTTGACTCTCGCCACTCAGCTGCCAGCTGAGCCATGCTTCAACCCCACCCTGGGACTCGGCATCTGTGCACCCCCAGCTCCCTCAACAGGAGTGCCCCATGGGTGACAGAGACGAAGTCGCTGAAGGAGCCAATGTCCTGAGGGATCCACGTCACCAGCAGGCACCAAAGGCCTAAACCTCTGGAAATGAAGAGGGGCAGGGTAGTAAGGTGGGCCAGGATGGATTGTCTCCCCACCCTCCCCAAACCTGGTGAGGGGTGATGGGTCTCATAGAATCTGCTGCTGGGCTGTCTGTGCTGCATGCTGTGTGCAGAGTCTTCCTGTGTTCGCCAGTCCAATGTCAGCCATTATTTGGAGGGGTATGGAAGGCCTGACAGATTTCCCCATGCCAGAACTGGGTCTCTTGATAGTTCAGTCCCTCTGTGTTTAAAGGGTCTCTGGGACCTGAGGCTGGACCACCGAGGATCCACTGGCCAGTGAGCACTTGCCTAAGGTGGGGTCAGGGCCCTGAGGAGGACCCTAGGAGAAACCACCCACTGCCTGGTACTCAAACAAGAGTTTAGGCAGGAAGACCAGCTGGACAAGAGAAGAGATCCGGGGATGGGAAAACAGCTCAGTGGAATGTTTGCCGGGCAATGGCAAGTTTGATTCCTGGTACCACACACACACACACACACACACACACACACACACACACACACAAAGAGAGAGAGAGAGAGAGAGAGAGAAAAGAGATCCTATTGAGGGCTTCTTGAGGCATGCCCTAAGGGCATCAGCAGGTACACTGTGGCTGGGAAAGAGGAAGATCCTCGTAGTTCTCTGAGTAACCAAAGAAGAGTGCAGTCCTCAGTGTCGTTGAGGAGGGCTCTGAGGGGAAGAGGAGGAACAGTCATGCAGGCCTCAGACTGCAGCTTGGGTGTAGGCCCCGAACAGGACCAGCACGGCCCTGAAATCTCTGGGGATGAGAGAACATAGGCAGGAGCCGTTTCCCGGATTGTGCAGACCCCTCGTGTCCCACGGTCCTTCAGAGTGATCGTGCTCATAGACAGCAGGGCAGGAATGAACCTGCGTTGATGTATCCTTTGGATCGTGGCTGCCGTGTGGAATACTGCATCAGGGACCAAGTTGGGGCTCAGGCCAGGGCAATATCACAGGGATGGAGGCCAGGAGAGGGGAGGCTGGAGCCACGGGGCCAGGAGGACCCCAAGGTTGACTGCAGGGACAAGTACAGGGGGGGAGTCCCACACAGGGAGAGTGCAGAGGGGGTAGGCAGAAATGGGCGGGGATAGGGTGGGACCAGCCTGATAGCTGCCTGGGAAGGAGGGCCTAGGGGACCAGGGGCAGGTCCTTAGAGAGCTGCACTTTAACTTCTTCCCATCAGCACCCTCAGGGTGCTTTTTGGGTCTCCAATAGATCCGGACAATGGTCACAGATTCCTGGCTCCGTTAGAAGAACACCCTTGTGGTGATAAGGAGGTGACAGTGAATGGCAGCCTCCTGACCATGCCAGTCGCCCAAGCACTGGGCCATGGGCATGTGGACCCAAGAAGGGATGGGAATTGTAATGCACACAGGGAGGTGCCTGAGTGCTAGGGTCAAACAGGGTGGGGCTCTATTCCAGGTTAGGGTCCTGACTACTGACAGCGCTTTTCCTCTCACTTTCAGGAGATGGGGTGCCCCGGGCCACGCTCGACCCAGACAGTGACCAACCAATTCCTTAAAGATCTAGCCCTTCTCTTGCGGATCCTGCTGCAATCGGGCCCCCTTCGATCCCGTGTTACCCCAACTAAAAAGGAGTTGAGGCTCACGCTGCCATGCAGAGTACTACATGCTGGCCTGCAGGAATAAGTTCCTGTATTTATTTCCATGTGCTTCTTGTAGCGTAGCTTTGCTGCCTTTGTATGCACTGGTTGCAGAGGCTGCCCATGTTTTTCTCCCAGTTCCTAGAGAGGCAAGATATTAAACGTGAGTCATCACAGAAAATGAGCTCCGCACAGCGGATTTTCTCGTCAGGGACTCACGGCACCGCCCTAAGGAGGACACATACCCAGGGACTGAGGTAGAGGCAGAGCTGGTAAAGCCAGAGCCAGATGGGTATAAGCAACATGCAGGACTCCAGCATTCAGAGCCGGGGACAGGAGGGGAAGGTCATGTGCTGCTGGTTTGGGGCCTAGTTCTGCTGGGAGGCCCAAAGCAAGCCATGGAGAATGCAGGCTCCTGGGGCTGAGGGCACTGTGGCCTGTTACCAGGCCCAGGCGTCTCATCCTAAAAATTCGGTGTGGGCTCAGCCCTGGCCCTTGTTGGGAGGACAGCTGGGAGACCGGACGCCTCCTCCTCACGATGCCTACTGCCCCTGGCTGATCCCGGCTGGGAGGCTGATGACAGCAGCATCGCTGCCACGGTAGTGGGGAGCTGGGGTAAGGGGTCCTTTGCTGCACTGGGAGGAAGGTCTGCTTCCTCCCCAGCAGAGCCCGAGGTCCCTGGCCACCTCAGCTCCTCCCCCAACTCCTGCCCCATGCTCGTGGCTCCAGTCTCTCATCGCTGAAGAGTTTCGTAGGCACCTTGACCCAAACAGCAACCAGAAGGTCAGACCCTGGGGACCATGTGTCTCTCTGGGGGAGAGAACGACTGGGAATGGGCATATGCATGGCCCAGTGACCTACCTGTGAGCACAGCTGCCGTGCCTGACCCAAGGGGACCCTTTCCCAGGGACAAATGAGGAGGCATATGGAGACACTTGTTGTGTGAATGTCCTTGGAGAGATGTTTGTTTCTGCTATCAGGTGGTGCTGGCCTCTGTGCAGGTCTGTGTTTCTGCAGAGGCTCAGGATGCTTACTATGGGCAGAGGCAGGCAGGATGCCTTCTGCAGTCATCCCAGCCAGCTTTGTTTTTACCCTTTGGGAACTATTCTGAGGGTTGTATGCTTCAAGTATATTGAATACATCTCCTCTATGTCGAATCTGTGGGATGAGGAATATGATCCCCAGTATAAAATCATGAAAAATATTGCTCACAGTGTAGGGCAGTTCTTTAAAATGTGTCCCAACGCAGGTTTGCTCTCATGTGAGAAACGATGTGCCTCAGTCCATCCCAGTTTCTTTCGGTCCCAGCGGCATTTACGAAGCAGCCCATATTTTTCTCACTTAGCTAAGATTGTCTGGCCAGCCGGAGGTGGCACTGGCCTGTCATCCCAGCAAACAGGTGCCCGAGGCAGGAAGATTTCCCAGGGCGCGAGGCCTGAGGGGACGACTAAGTGAGTTCAAGGACATGTTGAAGGGAACGCTAAAGCCCTGTCTGCAAAAGACAAAGACCCTTTTGGGAAGTATTCTGAGGGTCGTACGCTTCAAGGCAGCCTGGGCTACAAACTGAGTTTAGCAAGTGCAAGGCCAGCTGGAACTTCCTAGGGAGACCCTGTCTCAAAACCAAGAAGGAGCAGAAGGAGGAGGAGGAGAAGCAGGAGGAGGAGGAGAAGAGGAGGAGGAGGAGGAGGAGGAGGAGGAGGAGGAGGAGGACAAACAAGAACAAGAAAAAGCACAAGTACAAAATGAACAAAAGAAGCAGAAGGACAGAATGGTGATGGAGATGAAGATGAAGGTGAAGATGAGATCAGAAATGAAAAAAGAACACAGATAATGAAGGAGAACAAGAAGAAGTTGAAGAAAACAAGCAGAAAAAGCAGCGGAAAGAGAAGAAGAGGAGGAGGAGGAAGAAAGTGAAAGAAAGGAAATCCATTTGGAGCAACTTCCTGTGGCAGGCAGCAGGCTTGTAGGTAAGCAGAGGCACCTGGGAAGGCTGTGGCCAGGGGCTGCCTTGAGCAGAGGGCAAGCGAGCCCCAGAGATGGTGCGCCTTGAAGAAGCTTGGCGGTGCTGTGCTTTGAGGGGTTACAAGGAGAAAACAATGCAAAAGAGGACAGATAGTTTATGTGTTCATAGACAGTGGTCCCCCAGGGAATCAGAAAGACAAAGGGAGGGCAGCACGTGTGTCCACACGCTGAAGGACAAAGAATCCAGCTGAGGGCCTGGATGCCAAGCTGCTATGCTGCCAGGGTGCAGCCTGAGGCCTACAGCTCCTCAGCGTGCCTCGCCCTCGTCCAAGTGGAGGCTCAGAGGCCAGGACAATGCCTCCTGCTGGCCCGTTCCTGGATGGGTGCTGCATGGGTCCACAGGGCAGTGGTGCAGGCTAGAGGACCCGACCCAGCGAGATGAGGGACCTGGGCTCTCCAGCTGAGTGATGCGCAGGAAGCGACCCCCTAAGGAGAAACCAGAGCACCCCACAAAAGGACCACAGCCCTCCTCAGCAACAGCGAGGGGCAGCACTCCTCCGACGTTGGGGGAAGCTGTCTTTGCGGCAGGAAAGCCAAAGGGACAAGCTCCTTCAGAAGGCTGAGCGGTGCAGCCTGCTCCCCTCCAGAGCCAGGAAGCGATGCTCAAAGTGAGGAGCACAGTGCCCCCAAAGGTGAGCCCGAGCCCTTCTGAGTGACAGGGACTTCTGAGCTCCTCTGAGAGTGAGACCCGCTGGGTGCATCAGCAATGTCATCAAGAGAAGCTCCTGCGAGCAGAGCAACAGGTCCTCTGGCTTCTCACGGCACCCACCGGTTGACCTCCCAGCCTCTCTGCAGCTTCTGTAGCTCTGCCTCTTAGGCTTCTGGCCTAAAGCCTCAGCTCGGCCTGCCCCGCCCAGCCCCAGGCTAGTTCAGTTCACCTGGGGTTAGAAGTTGCCCATTAGTGGGCGATCCAGCCCAGGCCTGAATCTAAGGGCTAGGCATGGTGAGGCCTGGGGTCGCTTAGGGGAAAGGTGGGGTCTGTGACTTGGTTGGCTTGAGACAGGTTGGGTGGGGAGGAGAGGCCTGGGTTGTGGAGGCCTCGGGCAGGTTTGCCAAGAACCTGAGGAGTTGGCCTGTTGAGCCCCAGGGTGGGTGAGGCCCTGGAAGGGTAAGGCCTTGGGATTGGTGTGGCTTGGGCTGGCTTGGGGGAGTGCCAAGGTGACACATAGGATTGGTGAGGCTGTTGGATGCTCAGGTCCCACCCTAGCCACTCAGTCCTGGGCTAGTCCAGGAGGCCACGAAGGAGGTTTCTCCCCTAGGAAAGAGAGCGGGGAATCTGCTCTGTGTGCTCAAACCTCTAGGGGTCTGCCAGGTAGAGTCCTGAAAGTGTGCCCCAAGGAGCTTGAATGGAATGTTTGTGGGAAAGAGACGGGCATCTGTAGTGAGCCTTGGAAGTGACAGCAGCCACTGTCCCCAACCAGGGTCGCTTCTGCGGGAAGGGCACTGCATATTTCTGGAGGCTGCCCTTTCTGGGGACCATCCTAAGTGCAATGCAGCAGGCATTCTAGGAGAAGGGTGCAGAGGTTTATTGAGAACACAACTTCTCTCCAAAGAGCCCGACGAGAGGACCGGGTGCCCACTAGGCTGTGCGCCCACGACAGGCTCTGAGCTGCTTCCCGCTGCCAGCGGATCTCTTCCTCCTCTCCCTGCACATCTTCCTGTCAAGCAGATCCTCCTCTGGGGGCTGCACGGGGGGCCCCCGTGTCCGGCGCCGCAACACAAAGGCTTGAACGCCGGACTTAAGCTTGTAGACTTTTATTCAGTACAGCAGCCAGGATCTAACAAGATCCTCCACCCTTTACATCTCTACCTCTTCTCCCCCTCCAGCCTGCGCTTCCCTCATATATAGCACTTCGCCCACCAATCACCATCGCTCGCACAGTCAAATCTGATTAGTTACTACATCAGTTGCCAGGCAAAAACAGATTACAGCTAAATTGCTTTTCGCCGCAGGACAACCTGGAAGCAGGAAGCCGGCGCCATCATTTGGGAGCGGCTCATGCTGAGGTCCTCAACACCCCCGCAGGTACTTCATCTCCGCGTCCTGGTAGTTGAGACCCTCCAAGGCAGTAATGGAGCAGATTATGGCTTCTGGCAGCAGAACCTCCACTACTAGTCTCACCTTGTCCACACGGAGCAGAGCCTGCATGGGGCTTTCCATGCGCTCAAAGATTTTCTGTAAGTGTTGGGCCACGACTTCCAGCTGGTCATCGTCCTCCAGGTAGGTCTCCATGCACACCTGGTTCCTGTTTCCTTGCAAGAGAGCCGCCAAATAGCGGGATGGCTTCCGGCCCTGCATGATGTCCAGCAGGTGGCTGTCGGCTCCCTTGGTCTTCACGATGAAGTCCACCAGCTTCTGGTTTGCGTGGTCCTGAGCAGCACGCCTGCTGTCGGGCAGCAGTCTCCTGCGGGGCCCCTTCGCATGCTGGGACACAGAGGGGGACAGGGAGGTCGTGGGCGAGGGGGAGATCTCCTCCTCAGAGTCCTCCAGGTCACTGTAGTTCACCTCCGGGAAACACAGGGCCCGGGATTCTTCTCCCTCTCGAAGTACCCTGCGGAGGGGGTAGCTGGCATCTGAGGCGTAGTAATCTAGGAAGGAGCCCTTGAAAGACCGCAGAGCCAGGGCTTCTCTGTAGTGGGCCACCAGGGAGAGGCACCAGGAGATACTGGGCCCGAAGGCTCTGCTGGCTCTGCGCTGAAACTTTGCTTTCTCATCACAGTCCAGGGGCCTCAGCCTGTGGAGAGGCACCCGGATGCCCTCGCGTGCCAGGCACAGGTTACCTTCGATCAAGAGCACCCTGGCTGTCTTCGCACTGCAGTTGACACTGCAGACCACTGAGGGCCAGTAGGGGAGGTCCCCACATTTGTACCACACCAGGGAGCCACTTACAATGCGAGCACGTGTGGGTGCAGAGCCCCCGCTGGTGGCAGGCCTAGCCCTTTGAGGCTTGCTGAGGGCCTGCCCGCGTGTGGCGGCTCTTGGAGCTGGCAGGTACTTCTCCAAGCCTGTGGCCTGGAACTTCCTTTTCCTCTCTGCCATGTCCACTGAGCCCTGCAGCTCTGGCCCGGGGTCATTAGAATTCGTGGCTGCCCCTTCCCAGTGCGGTGTGCTGAAGTCTCCCAGGCCTGGGTCTTGCACACCGTTTGGGAAGGCAGGGCCTTCGGGAGAAGGGGCCACCTCGGGCCCTGGGCCTGGGTGCTGAGCCTTTGTGCCTAGAGATCTGGCTTTAGGGGGGCTGGCACTTGCTGGAGGGTACACAAACCTCAGCACCACTTGAGTGCAGCGGCCCCGTGCCTTGTTCAGGTGACGCAAGGACACGATGGGCACAGTGCGGGTCTTTCCCTTGCTGTGGTCCTCAGTGGCATCCTGGGAAGCTGCCAGGGCCTGTGGCCTCACAGCACTGCTGGTCGGGATTCCAGGGCTGGTGCTGCTGGTGCTGCTGGTGCTGCTGGTGCTGCTGGTGCAGGCCTGGGCTGTGTTTTGCACACTGTGTGGGAAGGCAGGCCCCTCTGGACAAGTGGCCACCTTGGGCCTTGTTCCTGGGTGCTGGGCCTCTAAGCTCAGAGCCCTGGCTTTAGGGCACCTGGCACTCGCTGGAGGGCACACAGGCCTCAGCACCCCATGAGTGCAGGGGCCCTGCTCCATTTTCCGGCGACGCGAGAACACTATGGGCGCAATGAGGGTCTTTCCCTGGCTATGGTGCTCAGTGGCATTCTGGGAAGCTGCCTGGGCCTGTGGGCTCACACCACTGCTGGTCAGGATTCCAGAGCTGGAGCTGGTGCTGCTAGTGCAGGCCTGGGCTGGGGCTTGCACCTCAGAGGGAGCAGGGGACCTGGCTTCGTGCTCCTGGCCTCTCTCCTTATGCAGGTGGCCCACCTTCCTTGAGGTCACCATCTGGAACCTCGAGTAGGCACTTCTCCTTTGCTGGCCCCGGAATGGCCCTTTCCTTCTTACTTGCTTGGCAGGAGGACATGAGCCGCCTTGCTCTCCAGGTACCTGGGAAGGCCTGATGGTGTCCCATTGTGCACGTTCTGGCCTTGGCTCACGCCACTGTGGGACATCCCTCAGGACCTCCCCGGGCCCCCTACAGACTCTTCTCCTCCCTCTGGCCTCTTCTAGGGCATGAGACACCTTCCAGTCTCCATGTGCTGATGGGGCAATGCCTTCCATTTTCAATTCACTCAAATTTGTGCATCTCTGTTCTGGAGTTTTCTCACCTTAGACATCCAGCCAGGTTCTCGCAGGTGCAAACCCTAGGGTGTGGCTTCAGCCTCAGTCTGCAGGATGCTGGGGACCTGAGGAACCTGAGATCATGGTGAGTCACCTGAGGGCACAGAACACACGTGAGAGGGACAAGTCCATCCTCTGGCCCTCACTCAGTCCTTGTGGTGCCTCCCACAATATTCACACATTTAGCACTTCAACTCCTCCCTGACCACACAGGCCAGAGCTTAGAGAACAAGTATGCCTGGAGCACACCCGCCCCAGGCCTGACCCCTGACTCCACGCTGGCCCAGAAAGGTTTCCCCTCTCCTGTCCCATGAGTTTCAGCTCTCTTTACGTTCGGCTTCTGTAACCCAACAGGACAAGTCACCAAGGACCCCCACACCTCTGGGAGAGCTGGAACAGTGACCAGCTCAAGCTCGAGACTCTGGGAAGGCTGCCTGCACCCAGGGCATTGTTGGGTTCCAGAAGCTGAACTCCATGAACACGGCATACCCCCCTGGGTTATCAAAGGGCTTCCAAGTGAGCCTGGCCTGGGCAGACATGACCAAGTACCCTTTGGGCACATCCTGTCAGGGTGAACCCCTTTAGCCCGGGACCTCACCCAGCCACCAGAGCAACTCCCCGGGAAAGCATCGTTCTAATCCGAGCACCAGGAGGAGCCCAGACCAAGAGCCAGCGGTCAGTGGGACCCATGTTAGGACTCAGAAGTCCTCTGCCTGCAGCTGCAGATCATTGTCCAAGGCCTCCTAGCTGGGGCCTGCGTGCTGCTTTGTGCAGGGGCTCTCTGTGCATAGTGTGTCCAGGGAGACAGTAGGCCGAAGAGGGGCAGATGGAGTAGAGGGAGGGCAGGAGAGCTCAGTGGAAGGGCCCTGGATGGGGGGACCTGTGCAGGCTGAGACACATGGGTGGAGATGTGGAAACAGTCACCTGTGGGCGAGCACATGCTGATGGACGGCAGGGCAGGTGGGACTCGTGACCCCTGCCACTGAGAACAGGGGAGATCGGGTGGGGGCACTGGGAGAGGCCCATGGGTCCTACCGAGACCTGCTCCTTCCTGGTGCATGGCTGGGTACCTGAGCCTCTGAGCAAGGGCAGCAAAGCCCGCAACCCTGCAGAGGGCACAGCCAGAGCCCTGAGTCCAGCCCGCACTCCCACACGTGAAGAGAGCTGAAACTCATGGGACAGGAGAGGGGAAACCTTTCTGGGCCAGCGTGGAGTCAGGGGTCAGGCCTGGGGCGGGTGTGCTCCAGGCATACCTGTTCTCTAAGCTCTGGCCTGTGTGGTCAGGGAGGAGTTGAAGCCAGGCGTGGTGGCTCACGCCTGTAATCCCAGCACTCGGGAGGCTGAGGCAGGAGGATTGGTGCGAGTTCGAGACCAGCCTGGGCTACAACAGTGAGCTCAAGGCCAGCCTCAGCTGCATAGTGAGACCCTGTCTCAAAAAGACAAAAAAAAAAAAAAAAAGGGAGGAGTTGAAGTGCTAAACGTGTGAATATTGTGGGAGGCACCACAAGGACTGAAAGGTCCCAGGCCCTTCGTGGTGGGGCTTGGGGTACACTGCTGTCCCCTGAGTTCACCTCACTGCCCTCATGGCAGGAGACCAGCACTCCCTGTGTTAGAAAGACCTGTCATGTCAATAGGGCTCTCACTAGGATGAGCTGGGTCCCGTCCCCTGGCTGCATACTCTCACACAGGTGTCCTGTCCTCTGCCCTCC
>PVJA010050516.1:0-13192 GCA_004027025.1 Myocastor coypus | reverse complement strand
GTGCTTGCCAGGCAAGCACTTCTTCTACTGAACTATCTCCCCAACTTTTCTTTTTCTTCTTTTAAATGTATTTTTAGTACAGAGTCTGTAGGATCTACAGGGTCCCACTACATAGATCAGACTCGTAGTGATTCTCCAGTTTTCAGCCTCCCAGGTGCTGGGATTACAGGCACCCGTCACCAAGTCTAGTCTCAGTTGCCATCTCAGTGCACCCCAGGAGCAGGGCTGGCACAGCATACTGGGACAGAACCCTGGCCCCTGTGATCTCTTCCCTCCTTTTCTTCCTATTTTTTTGGTTGGTTGGTTGGTTGGGTTTTTTTTGTTTTTTTTGTTGTTTTTTTTTTTTCCTAGCAGCTTGTTTGGTTCAGTTTTATTTCTTTGATTTTGGGATTTTTGTGACAGGATCTTACTGTATAGTTTAGGCTGGCCTTGAACTCACAGTATAGCCTCGGGTGGCTCTGAATTCAGATTGATCTATTTTCCTAAGCCTTCTGAGTGCTGGCATTACAGGCATGTGCCACTATACCTGGTTTATTCTCACAGTTTTGTTTTGTTTTTTCACAGTTTTTAAAATTAGTTCACAACAGCATGCCACTTTTACAAAAGGGGGTGAAGGCAAGTTCAGATCCCTCTTTTATCCTCTTGCCTTCTGTCATATGGTACAGCAAAAAAAGGCATCACCTTAATACTGGACTTCTCATTCTCCAAACTATAAGCCAGAAAATTCTTATTTATTTACTTAGTCTCTAGTATTCTGTTTTATCAGCATAGACTGATAGATCCTATGAGGAGATGTGGGACACCATAGAGCAGATAAGTATACATGCTATAGAAATACCAGAGAGAAAAGACAGATCATCTGACAAAATAACTGAAAGTTTTCCAACTTTGATGAAAGAGTACGCATAAAAAAAACCTCCGTGACCTACCAGATGTATTTACAGACCCCTACCCTCACTAAGGGATAGTAAAATCAAATCTTTCAAAGGCCAAAAATAGAAATCTCAAGAAACAAGTGACTCAATAAGATTATGAACAGATTTCTTATCACAAAACTTTGGAGTTCAGGAGACAGTAAATCACTATATCTAAAAATGCTAAAAGAATTTGTCAAAGCAAGAATCCAGTTAACTGGCAGAACTATTCTTGAAACGGGAGGGAAAAACTTAACACATCAGATAAGCAAAAGCTAAGAGTTTGTTACTCTCCTGCAAGAAATATTCACCAAAGACAAGCATGGTAGCATATGCCTATAATCCCAGTACTTGGGAGGCTAAGGCAAGAAGATTGCTGAGAGCTCAAGTCCAACCTGAAGTACATAGCAAGACCTACATCAGAATCTCTCCCCAAAAAGATCAGCTTTCAAGGTAAAAGGACTGCATGAACTTGAAGCCATGTGAAAAATCTCAGTAAAAGTAAATACATGGAGCACTATAAAGGCTGTTATTATTGTGACAATGGCTTGTTAATTCTTTTTTGTTTTGTATATATTTAAAACTAGGCCTTCCGCTCCATCCCCAAGTACTAGGATTGAACCCAGGGCTTTTGCACTGGGTTACATCTCTAGCCTTTTTGTAGTTTTTGTTTGTTTGTTTGTTTGGGTTTTTTTTGTTTTTGTTTTTGTTTTTTTGGTTTTGTTTTGTTTTTTGGTTTGGTTTGTTTTTTTATTTTTATTTTTTAGACAGAATCTCAATAAGTTGTAGAGGCTGAACTCAAAATCAGTATCTTCCTGTCTCAGTCTCTAAATGTGCTAAGATTGTAGGCATGTACCATCATGCTCCACTCGTGTGTGTGTGTGTGTGTGTGTGTATTACAATTTTAAAGTAATGGAGAAAATGAGGGACAAGAAAAGCTTCAAAACATGTAGACATATAACAAAATGACAGTAGTGTATCTTTTAAGTTTCAATCAAAAGGTATTGGTAGAATATATTTAACAATAACATGATCTTACTGTTTTTTGTACAAGATTTCTTATGTAAATAGCTAAAAGTGGAGGGCTATAATAAATATGCTTTAAATAAAAATGGTTATAAAATACAATGATATACAATGGTATATATTAATGTTCAGCAGAACAAGAAAGCAACCAACATAAAGGATAAACTACACCCCAGTGACAGACCATCAAAATAAACCAAAATCTAATAAAACTGAAGGAAAAAATATGTAACTTTATAATAATAAAGACTTAAGTACCCCTAGTCAGTTATGGATGGATGGAAGTCTTAACATAAGCCAGTTAGAACTAATAAATATATACAGAATAATTACCAATGGGATCTATATTCTTCTCAAGTATATAAATACTTGGAAAATTTTCTGAGACCATGTATTAGGCCACAAATTAAATTGCAGTAAATATCATTTTGACTTTTTTGTTGTTTGTGTTAGCTTTTTAGATAGAGTTTCACTATTTGGTTCAGGTTTGCCTTTGACTCACCTTGTTAGCCTAAGCTAGCCTTCAAAATCACAAGGCTTTTCCTGCCTCAGCCTCTGGCGTGCCGGGACTACAGGCATGCACCACAACATCTGGCCAATAGATATATTAAGAAAACTTCAACAAGGATGTCCTTCTACAACCACAAGGTGGTAGTTAGAAATTAATAGCAGAAGTAAAGCCATGACATTTACAGAAATTCTTTAATCAGGGAAACAAAGAAATCCCAAGGAAAATTAGAAATTATAGGCACATACAAACATAGCATATTAAAATTTAAGGAGAGCGGGGTAGATAGCTCAATAAAGTAAGCACTTGAATGGAAAGCACAGGGTCCTGAGTTCAATCCCTGATGCCACCAAAAAATAAGGAAAAGGGTCAGCAAGATAGCTTAGCAGACTAAACCCCTGCTTTGGCAAGCACAGGGACCAGGGTTTGCTGTCACTTTTTTTTTTTTTTTTAATTATGGCCAGCTTAGCCTGCCCTGGGAATGGGGCTGGCACAGCATGTGGTGTTGGGGATTGAACCACGGTCCCTGTGCTTGCCAAAGCTTTCCTAAGCAGGCGCTTTAAACCGCTGAACCATCTTACTGGCCTGGGACCAGGGTTTGATACCCAGCGCCACATGCCAAACTGGCCCTGCTCCCGGGCGCTCTGAGCCAGCAGCCAAGTCCAGGCATGGTGGCACACACCTGTAATCTCAGTGCTGGGGAGGCTAAAAACAGGAGGACCACTATGAGTCCAAGCTATATAGTGAGGCCCTATACTAAATACATAAATGAAATAAAGAGTTAAGGGGAAAAAAGACTTACACGATATAATGAAAATAGTGCTAAGGGAGAAATTTATCTGCCCAGCATGGTGGCACATGCCTCTAATCCCAGCACTTGGGGGGCTGAGGCAGGAGGATCGGTGCAATTTCAAGACCAGCCTGGGCTACAAAAGTGAGCTCAAGGCGAGCATGAACTGCATAGCAAGACCCTGTCTCAAAAAGACAAAAAAAAAAGAAGATATGTCTGCATCTTGTACTCTAAATCACTACTACAAAGACAGTGTGCAATGTATTATTGTACCTGTCCTACTAACATGTTTGGAAACTGTCTCATTGCTATTTTTCTCATTAAAATTAATAAAATTAAAAATTAAAAATCCCAGTGGGCATGATGGCCCTCACCTATAATCCCAGTACTTGGGAGGCTCAGAAAGGAGGATCACTGAGTTTGAGGCCAGCCTAGGATACATAGTGCCTTTTAGAACCAGTCTGAAGTACATAGCAAGACCCTTTCTCAAAAAAAATAAATAAATAAATAAAGGGGCCCGGCAGGATGGCTCAGTAGTCTAAGGCGCCTGCTTAGGAAAGCTTAGGCAGCTGCAGGGACCCCGGTTTGATCCCCGGCACCACATGCTGTGCCAGCTCTGCCCTCAGGGCAGGCTGAGCTGGCCATAAAAATAAAAGTTCTGAAACAAAAAATTAAATTTAAAAAAATTCTTAAAAAAAAAACACAACACTACAATTTAAGAACTGGAAATTAAAAACTAAAGATAGCAGAAGAAAAGAAATAATAAATATTAAGCTGGGCACGTTAATACCTGTAATCACAGCACCACTTGGAGAGCTGAGGCAAGAAGATCACCATGAGTTTGAGGCTAGCCTGCACTGCATAGTGAGACCCTATGATTAGTGCAGAGATAAATCAAAAGTACAAAAAAAGTACAGAAATTGAAACCAAAAATTGGTCGTGGTCCTCTTTTCTCCCACCCAAGGTTCACTTTAGGGCGTTACAAATGCTAAGGAAGTGTTCAACTATTGGAATTGTATCCTCACCCTTTAAAAAAAAAGCACTTTGTTTTTTATAGAAGTTGTTCAGAAGTTGAACTTATCCTCTCCTCCTGCTATAGCCTCCAGAGTGTTTGGTAGTAGTTGAAATTACAAGTGTCCATCACCACAGCTGGCAAAAATTTGGTTCTTTGAAAAGATCAACAAAACTGTAAACCTTTAGGTAGAAGGAGGGGATATGGGGAGGAAGGGGATTACCAAAATCAGAAATGAAAATGTACTACCACCATTTTTTTGTTTGTTTATTTTTGCTTTTAAGTACTAGGGATTGAACTTAGGACCTTGTGCAGCCATGAATGCGCTTTGCCACTGAGCAATCTCCCGAGCACTACCACCAGTTCTAAAGAAATAAAAATAAAATAATGAAAAAAATTTTTCAACCAGAAAAAGAATTAAAAGGTACTCCACCAAAAAAAAGACTGCAAGAGAGTACCATTCAGAGTTGTTTACCAGTAAACTAATTGATGTACATGAAGTTGATAAATTCTTAGAAAACACAAAACGTATCAAGACTAGGTCACAAAGGAAAAAAAAACTTGAATAAATGTATAAGTGGTAATCAGATTAAACCAGTGTTCTTGCCGGGCGTGGTGGCACATGCCTGTAATCCCAGCACTCAGGAGGCTGAGGCAGGAGGATTGGTGCGAGTTCAAGACCAACCTGGACTACAAAAGTGAGCTCAAGGCTAGCCTCAACTGCATAGCGAGACCCTGTCTCAAAAGAAAAAAAAAAAGGGCAAAAAAAACCAGTGTTCTTAATTTTCCCAACAAAGAAAAGCCTGGGCCTGATCATTTAATGGTGAATTCTGCTAAACATTTGAGCCAGCTCTTCTCAAACTTTCCCAAAGAATTTAAGAGATAGTACTTGTAAGCTTATTCTGTAAAGACAGCATTACTAGCTGGGGAGATAGCTCAGTGGCTCAGTGGCACAGCACCTGCCTGACAAGTGCAAGGTCCTGAGTCAGATTCCCAGTGCAAAAAATAAAAAAAATTACATACTCTGACCAGTTGAGACTTTTTTCTAGAAAAAACAAAGGTAATAAGCAGATGTTTCTCCGAAGAAAACTCACAAATAGCCAGTAAGTATATGGATGTATAACATTACTGGTCATTAGAGAAATGCAAATCAGAACTGCTGTACAGGGAAGGGCTGAAGTATAACTCAGTGGTACAATGTTGCTTAGCATCCACAAAGCCCTGAGTTCAATTCATAGCACTGCAAACAAAACATACTGTGTGGTGGCCAGCAAGATAGCACAGTGGACTAAAGCACCTGCTTAGGCAAGCTGAGGCAAATGTAGGGACTGCAGTTCAATCCCTGGCACCACATGCTGCATCATCCCTACTCCCAGGTTGGGCTGAGCCGGCCAGAATCCAGGCATGGTGTTACATGCCCATAATCCTAATGCTAGGGAGGCTGAAAGGTGGATGATTACTGTGAGTCTGAGCTGTGTAGTGAGACCTTGCAACAACTATTATTATTAGAAGTAATAATAAGACATTCAGTGTGATATCACACTGCTTCTGTCAGAATGAATGCTATCAAAGTGCAGAAAATTAAGTGCTGGTAAGGATTTAGAGCAATTGAAACCTGTGTGGATTGTTGGTAGGAAAGTAAATCATACACCCACTGTGGGAAACATTGTGGTGCTTCTACCAAAAAAAAGAAAACAAAAAAACCATAACCCAGTAGTTCTTTTTTTTTTTTAAGACAGGGGTCTCAATATATGTAGTTCAGGCTGGCCTTGTACTTGTGGGTAGTTCTACCTCTTCCTACTGAGTGCTTGCATAACAGGCGTGTGCCAACACATCTGGCTATGTTCAGATTTTTATTTATTTATTTACTTATTTATTTTGTCTTTTTGAGACAGGGTCTCACCTTTGTAGCCCAGGCTGGTCTTGAACTCGCACCGATCCTCCTGCCTCAGCCTCCCGAGGGCTGGGATTACAGGCGTGCACCAGATGTTCAGATTTTTGAAGTACAGATTTTCTTTTGTTTTTTGGCTAACTAGTGATTGTCAAATGCAGTGAATAAAATAATGATTACAATAATCCATTATTAGTATATAAACTTTCGCTAATATACTTGCTTTCACCCTAAAATAGAATGTTACTTTTCCCATGTCTATGTCACAGAAGAAAAATGTCATGTTGGGGCAGGCAAGATAGCTCAGTGGAGTAAAGCACCTACTTACACAAGCTTAGGCAGGCAAGCAGGGACCGAAGTTTGATCCCCAGCACCACATGCCTCAAATCCCTGTGCTCAGGGCGGGCTGAGCCAGCCTGAGTCTGGACAGAGTGGCACATTCCTGTAATCGCAGCTTTGGGGAGTCTAAAAAACAGGAGGATAACTGAGTCTGAGCTGCAATAACCAGATACATTTAAAAAAAAGTATCATATAAAGTTACATGACATGTTGGTTGAAAGGATGGACCCTGGAGCAAAACCACTTGGATTCAAAAGTAATCCCACTAATTATTATCCTTGTAAACATGGACAGATTACTAAAATGAAGTGTTTGTAACAGTGTGTATCAAATACTGGGTTTTCAGTGACTATTAAGCTATTACTATGACTATCATTCTTTTCTCGTCTGTCTGTCTGTCTGTCTGTCTTTTTGAGACAGGGTGTCTGTGCAGTTCAGACTGGCCTTGAGCTAACTTTTGTAGCCCAGGCTGGTCTCAAACTCACACCAATCCTCCTGCCTCAGCCTCCCAAGTGCTGGAATTACAGGTGTGCACCACCACACCCAGCTATGACTATCATTCTTTCAAAGCTGTGGTGTAGAGTTATTTCTCTGGTAGCATTGGAAGGATGGAACTTTTGTACTATATTCTTGCAGTCACCAATATTTATGTTTAATTTTTTTAAATTGTAGTTAAATATAGGTAACAAAACTTATTGTAACCACTATTTAAAGTATGCGAGTATAAGCCAGGCACGGTGGCACATGCCCTGTCTCAAAAAGGTAAAGATAAAGATAGATAGATAGATAGATAGATAGATAGATAGATAGATAGATAGATAGATGGATGGATGGTAGATGGGTTAGATGGGTAGATAGATAGATAGTATGCAGGGCAGTATAATGGCATTAAGTGTATTCAAAGTGTGAAATCATCGCTGTTATCTGCTTTCAGAACTTTCTCATCATGCCAGACCAGAAATACATACCTACTAAGTAGTCATTCCCTGCTCTTACTCCCTGACCACTGATCTACTTTATACTTCTATGAATTTGTCTAATCTGTATATTTCATATAAATGGAATTATACGATGTGTATACTTTGTGTATGAATTCTTTCACATAGCCTATTTTTAAGGGTTATCTATTCTGTAGTATGTATTAGCACTTTAATTCCATTTTATAGCTAAATATTTCATATGATGAGTTCAATTCTCACTTTGCAAAAAGAATTACTAAATATTTCATATGAATTTTGTTTATTTGGTGATAGACATTTGAGATGAATGGAGCTGCTATGCGTATTCATTTACATACTTTTGTTTGAACACCTCTTGCATTTTTTGGATATGTACCTAGAAATGGAATTATTGGACTGTGTTTGTGCTATGTTTAACTTATTGAAGAACTTCCAAACTTTTTCAGATGGTTGTGATATTTGGTCATCTCACCAGCAATATGTGTTCCAATTTCTCTCCATCCTTGACAGTTTTTGCTATTTTTCATTTTAAGATTGTGGCCATCCTAGTGAGTATGAAGCTTCGATTTGGCATTCACTTTTTCCTATATCATCAAGAGTGAACTTGGGCCCGGCATGATGGCTCGGTCTAAAGCGCCTGCTTAGGAAAGCTTGGGCAGCTGCAGGGACTGCGGTTCTATCCTCCACACCACATGCTGCACCAGCCCTGTCCTCAGGGCAGGCTGAGCCGGCCATAAAAAATAAACAAACAAACAAAAGTTCTGAAACACGAAAATAATAAAATAAAATAATTCTTTAAAAAAAAAAAAGAGAGTGAACTTATTTAGTTGAATGCCTTGTATTTTCATTTCAGTATACTTTTCCTCTCTTCTTTACTCTTACCATATTTGTGTAATCTCTTTTCTCTTACTAGACTATTAACTTTTTTTTTTTTTTTTTTTTTGGTGGGACTGGGGTTCAAACTCACAACCTTGCACTTGCCCAGCAGGCACTTGTGCCTCGGAGCCATCTCCCCAGCTCTAGACTATTAACTTTTGAATGCAAGGTACTAACCCCTAATACCTACTGCCTGGTATAATCAACCAGACCACATACATAATAGTTATTTTCTCTCCTTTTGTTTTTTAAACATTTTATTTTATCTTACCTTATTCTATTGCCTTTTGTGGCAGGCTCAGCCCACCCTGGGGGCAGGGCTGGCATGGCATGTGGTGCTGGGGCTTGAACTGTGGTCCTTGCCTAAGGTTGCCTATGCAAGTGCTTTAGATCACTGAGGTATCCTGCCAGCCCTCTCCTTTTTTTTTTTTTTTTTTTTTGCCTTTTTGAGACAAGGCCTCGCTATATGGTTGAGGCTGGCCTTGGCCTTGAGCTTACTTTTGTCGCCCAGGCTGGTCTCCAACTCACACCAATCCTCCTGCCTCAGCCTCCTGAGTGAGTGTTAGGATTACAGGCGTGAGCCACCAACACCCAGCAGCAGCCCTCTCCTTTTAATGATTATTTTTAAAAATAATTTGACTATTCTGCCTTGTCACGTCTGCTTAATTTATTGCTTCTGCTTCGAATTGTCCCTGTTTACTATTCCTTTTTTTTTTTTTTTTGGTACCAGAGATTGAAAGGACCCCTGTGCTTGCCAAGCAAGTGTTTATTCTACTGAGCTGTCTCCTCAGCCCCATGTTGAATATTCTTTTATTTGAATTGTTTATCCTTCCACTTCTTTTCCTAAAGCCTTTTCTGATTGTTGTGGTAAAAATACATAATTTTTCTTTTATTTTTACTATTACTTAATTCAGCATATACTTTGTACTAAGATTTTAGTGCATTGACTAAATCCTCACAGTAGTCCAGAGTGACTTTAACTCTCCAAAGGTAATCAATCATTCAAGGGCTGGCCAAATAGTTCAGTAGATTAAAGCGCCTGCAAGCAGGCACAGTGGCCAGGGGTTTGATGCCCCCATGTGGTGGTGTGCACCTGTAATCCCAGCTCTTGGGGAGCTGTAAACAGGCAGATTACTACGAGTCCAATCTAGTAGTGAGGCCCTCAACACCCTGTAAACCCTTCTCTAAAATGCAAAAAAAAAAAAAAAAAAAAAAAAAAAAAAAAATATATATATATATATATATATATACACATATATATATATAACATATACTCATTTAGAATGAGAGGTTACATAATTTGCTCAAGTAGTACTGGTGCTTATGTTTTAACTTAGTTCATTTTGACTCCAATTGTTTTCTCTGCCAAATATATTCATTTTAACTCAAGGCATGCTATATTTTGTTGTAGGTGTCATAGTTCATGAAGAATTTCAGGCCTTTATGTCTCTCATAATGTCTTCATCACATTGAAAATATTTATGGATGGGGCCTGGCAGGATGGCTCAGTGGTCTAAAGAGCCTGCTTAGGAAAGCTTAGGCAGCTGCAGGGACCTCAGTTTGATCACTAGCACCACATGCTGCGCCAGCCCTGCCCTCGGGGCAGGCTGAGCCAGCCATAAAAATAAATAAATAAACAAACAAAAGTTCTGAAACAAGAAAAAAGAAAATATTTATGGATGATTAATTAGCAGATAGGGAGAGAAAATCCTATTACACCAAAGAATGAATAAATTCAAACTGATACCCACTATTAATGGGTTATTTATTCATATTGGAAGGCTAGATAAGATTATTGTTCAACACCATGGGTTTGAGCATCAATTAGAATTAGACTGGGTTTGGGGCCCAGCAGGATGGCTCAGTGGTCTAAAGCACCTGCTTGGGATAGCTTAGGTGGCTGCAAGGACTGCAGTTTGATCCCCAGCACCACATGCTGTGCCAGCCCTGCCCTCACGGCAGGCTGAGCCGGCCATAAAACTAATAAATAAACAAACAAACAAACGTTCTGAAACAAGAAAAAAATAAAATAAAATAAAAAAGATTAAAAAAAAAAAAAAAGAATTAGACTGGGTTTTGCCTTCCTCTGTCTTACAAATTACTCAGCATCCATTTTCTCATTTGTGAAATGGACATTATCACTTAGCATTTAGAATATATTCAGGATTAAGTGAAATACTGAATAAAAAATTCATGCTGGGCATCGTGGCACATACCTATAATTCCAGTACTTAGGAGGCTGCAGTAGGGATTGCCTCCAAATTTGAGGTCAGCCTCGCCTCATGGTAAGTTCAAGAACAACCTGAACTACAAAAAACATGAAGACACCCCAAAAGATTCAACAATACCTGGTGGTGTAGTAAACATGCCATTGGGAGTGGTTATTTTTAATCTTATTCTCTTTCCCATTTTCTGTGATTAGATTATGTTAATCATCTCAAATGAGAATTCTCTGCTTGTCTGTTGTTGAATATCCTAAATAAGAAAGGATAGCTTATTTCCTCTTATTTGTGTTTTACATTCTTAATATATTTAAGGTTCTGGTGGCTCAAGAGAAATGATGAGTACATTTTTCATGGCAGGGAGTCGTCGGATGGTGGACGTTATGGATGTGAATACACAGAAAGGCATTGAAATGACCATGGCTCAGTGGACACGCTACTATGAGACTCCCGAGGAAGAGCGAGAAAAACTCTATAATGTCATCAGCCTAGAATTTAGCCACACCAGGCTGGAGAACATGGTACAGAGGCCTTCAACGGTTAGTCTGGTCATTTTCTCCATGTTGTTAGTAAGAGTTTTTACTAGGAGTACTTAAAATTTTCTTCATATGCAAAGATCAAACAATAAAGAAGACTTAGATTAAACTAAGTTTTATATTTAGAAGAGTCTTCATTTTCCAAGGTATCTATTTTATATAGGACCAGACTATTCTGATTTGCATTACCAATAAGTTCATTTAGGAACTTTGACCTTTGTTATGTGATAGAAAGGAATCTTAAAATTTCATTGTCATTATTGAGGGGAGTATAAATTCCTTTTGTTGAACTCATTACATAGCTTCAGGCTGGCCTTGAACCCCTGACAGTCCTCCTACTTCTGCCTCCTGAATGCTGGGATAACAGCCCATGTATGAATACATCTGGCAGGGCCGGTGAGATTGTTCAACAGTCTAAAGAGCCTAGTCAGGCAAGCTTAGGCAACCACAGGTACTGACCGCAGTTTGATCTCTGGCACCACATGCTGCACCAGCCCCAACCCCAGGGCATACTGAGCCAGTCGTAACATACATACACACGTACAGACATACATACATACATCCATACAGCAAATTATTTAATAAATAAATAAATTCCTTCTGTACTGAGGATTGAACTCAGGACTTTGTACTTGCCAGGCAGGTGCTTATGCCGCTGAGCTGTTTTCCTGGCCCTAGAAATTTTTGTTCTATAGGTTAACATTTGCTGGGGCCCGGCAGGATGGCTCAGTGGTCTAAAGTGCCTGCTTAGGAAAGCTTGGGCAGCTGCAGGGACCGCAGTTCCATCCCTAGCACCACATGCTGGGCCAGCCCTGCCCTCAGGGCAGGCTGAGCCGGCCATAAAAATAAATAAACAAACAAACAAACAAAAGTTCTGAAACAAGAAAAAATTAAAAAAAAAAAAAAAACATTTGCTGAAAAGCTTTTAGGAGAAAACCGGTTTAGAGCCAGGTGAGCATTTTTAAGAAATGGTTGCTGCCAGATGTATTCACTTTTTTTTTAACTATTTATTATTATTCATTCATTCATTTTATGGCCAGCTCAGCCTGCCCTGGGTGTGGGGCTTGCACAGGATGTGGTGCCGAGGATTGAACCACATTCCCTGTGATTGCCTAAGCTTGCCCGAGTGGGCGCTTTAGACCACTGAACCATCTCACCTGCCAGATGTATTCATACATAGCATATAATCCCAGCATTCAGGAGGCAGAAGCAGGAGGATTATCAGGAGTTCAAGGCCAGCCTGAAGCTATGTAATGAGTTCAAGGCCAGCCTAAACTACCTAGCAAGATCCTATCTCAAAAAAAGGAGGATAGGTGACTAGATCCTACTAGTGGTAATAAATTGGCAATCAAATGTTAAAAGAATAAGGTAGCTTTTAATCTTTTCTGTCCTGAAGACAGACTTGTTTAACTCATCTCTTGCCTCAAAATATTGGCTATCTACACAATATTGAGAATATTTCTTTTCCTTAGGGGGTTTGGAATGTAGTCACTTCTGAGGGTTTTGTTTTCATTTAATTTCTGACTCAGAGCTCATGGGAAGCTATGTATAGTGGCACACATTTCTAGTCTCAGCTACTCAGGAAAAAGCTGCAGGACAACCATTTGAGGACAGTATGGAGCCAGTCTAGACAGTGAGACCCTAGACAATTTTTTTTTTACAAAAAACTCAAGGTGTTGCACCTAGCTGGTTATTTCCTAGCAGATTTTGGAATGTTCTAGTCATTTTATGAAAGTAAAAATCTCAATGTTGTAGTCTCTCAGCATTAAAATTATACCCCATGACTCCCAAAGTTGAAATGTGATCATTGTTTGTGATACTTCTCTATTTATATAAATATTAATAAGTTGCATTACTATAGTATGTTGATATGTATAGACAAAGGCAGGAAATGTTCTTCTTTCAACGTGTCTAAAGAAAACGGTGTAGACCCGGCGGGATGGCTCAGTGGTCTAAAGCCCCTGCTTGGGAAAGCTTGGGCAGCTTCAGGGACTGCGGTTCGATCCCCGACACCACATGCTGCGCCAGCCCTGCCCTTGGGGCAGGCTGAGCCAGCCATAAAAATAAGTGAATAAACAAAGGTTCTGAAGCAAGAAAAAAATAAATAAAATAAAAAATT
>PVJA010050515.1:0-13124 GCA_004027025.1 Myocastor coypus | reverse complement strand
ACACACACACACACACACACACACACACCATACAATTCATGCATTAAAGGGTACAGTTCTGGACCCTAGCACACTTGTTCGAATGGTTAATCACAGAGGTACCGTATGACCCAAACCCACCACTCCTGGATAAAAACACAGTCCACATAAAAACATCGATGTGAATGTTATGCAGAGCTATGCATAATAGCTCTGAACTGGGAATAATCCAAGGGTCCAGCAGCTGATGGAAAGGTGCAAAAGCTACGTATCCACACTAGGAAGTGCTAATCATCAAGGAAAGGCGCTGATGTACTGGTTCATGCATTAGCATGAATGAGTCTCAGAAAGAAGCCAGTCACAGAGCATATGGCTCCACTTACAAGTGTTTAGGTGAGCGAATATATGGGGAGAGAAGGTTTACACAGTAGGACAGCAGGCGGGAGGATGGAGGGCGACAGCTCAGAGGTACAGTTTCTTCCTGGAATAATAAAAATATTTTAAAACTGTGGGCAGGACTGGGTATGTAATATACAGGCCTGAGGAAAGAAAAATGTGGGGTGTCTGGCCCCAAAATTATTGAGCAGAACATTAAAATCAGGCGTAGGGCCCTTCTGAGCATGGAAACTTTTCAGACATAGGTTGTATGCAGTGAAGCTAGGCAGACAAGGAAGACCACTGTCTCAGGCTACTGTAGCCAGAAGGCCCATGCTTTTACTAGGACGTCATGGAAGATAGCATGACCTATTGTTGATGCCTGACTGAGGACGCATGAGACAACTGCCACTGGTTGGGGGCTGACTGCTGGTCTGGTGTCTTGTTTTCTTCACGCTGGACATTTCCTTACTATAGGTGGTCTAGGTTACAAAGGTCATTTTTGATCCAAGCTTTGGTAGTGTATCTCTCTGAATACCAAGGGGCCAGTAGTAATTCCTGTGGGGTTGTGGGGTGCACAGGCCTTGCCTAGCATGTGAGAGGCCATGATTTGGATCCCCAGGACCATAAAAAAAAAAAAAAAAAAAAAAAAAAAAGTTTTAACTTCTTGTTCTCTGAAACTCTTCACCAAATTCCTTATTTATAACTAGTATATCAGTATCTCAGTGGTGATGAACTTTTGCTTCTAGATATCTGGATGGATCTGGGAGCTACTTCATAGCAGAGCCTAGTAGTTTAGTTATAAATATGTGTTTCTTTTTAAAAATAAGCTACTTTCTGAATGTAATTATGCCTTTCAGGTAGCAGTCATTTTTAGTTTAGCTGGTGAAGGCATATGTATCATCTCTTAATTAGATATTCTTGTCTGTCCTTGAGGAAGATGGGAATTTATTTTTTCCCAATAAAAGTACCCTAATTATAAAGTGAAAGCTTTGGCTTATTGGGGTAGGAGTAAACTAAATTAATTAGCTGTTACCGAGTGTGTTTTGCTTGATTCCCAAAGAATATATTTATGTTTTTAAATAAACTATTATTAAAATTCCCAAGATGTTTTCATACCCATACTGTGGTCAAATTAACAGGACTCAGGGAAATAAACGAGTTGATTCTGTACTTGTACGAACTCTCCACGAAGATTGTAATCAATCATATGTACTATAAACATGTACTAATAAAGATAAAAATTAAAAATAAATGAATAGGCCTGGTTGGGCGATGGGTTCGGCTTTCCCCAAAATAGCCTCTAGGGGGCAATGCATCTTTCTGATTAATCTAGAGCCGCGCTGTTTTTCTTCCGTCACTAATTCCCCACGCTTTCTCTGTAGCTCCGCCCCCAAGCGTGACCCCACCCTTCGCGTAACCCGGCCCAGCCCTGGCCCCGCCCAGGCCCGGAGCCCTAACCCATTTTCTCCCCGCGTCGTTCTCCCCCAACCCCTCCGCGCCGCCTAGCGCAAAGGCAGGGGCGGGCCGCTCTGGCCGCCCGGAGGGCTTGCTCTCGCTGTCCGGCGCGGTGGGCGGGTCTGACGCGAGGCGTCTCGCGCCGTCTTCCTGCGCAGACGGCGTCCTTGGCGCGATGGGGTGGCAGGCTGTGCTGCGCCTGGCGTCCAGGTGAGCGGGCGGCCGCCCGACGGCTGCCGGGCGGCTGGGCAGCGGCGGGCCGTGGAGGGCGGTGGTGAGGCCTTCCTCCCTCTCTGCCCGCGGGACCGGCGCTTCCCTTCCGAGCCGCCTGTGTCTCCACAGCCGGGGCTCGTTCTGGGGCAGCCGGGCCCGCTCTACCGCCGGCGTCGCACCTGCGTTCATTGGCGGTGATTATTTGGCTTGTTGAGGCCTAAGTCTCAGCACGTGAGAGGCTGAGGTAGGAGGGCCACAAAGCAAGACCATGTCTCAAAACAGCCCTCATAACAAAACTTAGTTGCTTCATTTTCAGCCCTTGTGGACGCGTGGCAGTGTTGGGGCTGAGAAGCTGTGCAGATGCTTGCTGCGTAGAAAGTACGTTTCCCTGTAGCTCCGGACCCGACCCAACCCGACCCTACCTGACCCGACCCGACCCCGCGGCCAGCAGGCAGCAGTGTAGGGTTGGGACAGTCCTGGCCCTGTCCAGTACAGTGGGCAGCTGTGCCTCCTGGGAGAGAATGCATCCTTACTCCCTGTCAAGCTCCCAGGCCCTAGAATTTGCTTCAGGGGCCTCCCCGCAGGGTATCGGGGTGTTTCTTCAGGAGTAACTACAGTTTTACAAGGAGGGAGGAAAGTGCGAGGTTGTGCAACATGGTATCCACAGGCCTGATTCTCAAAGTGTTTGTTTCGCCCCAGAAAGTTGTATTTCTTGTTTTCTGAATTTTTTGAAATCAGTTGCTTGCTGTGCCTTTAGCTCGTGGAGAATACGTGTACACACAGTTATTTCTGGTGCTTTTTAAAGAACGATGTCAGCAAACACCAATTTTTTTGGATAAGCACTGGGAAGACATGTCTGGGAAGGTTACTTTAGGTACTTGTGGTGGCTCATTCCTATAATCCTAATACTGAGGGGCTGAGGCAGGAGAGCCAGACATGTTGAGCCCATCTGGGGAATTTAGTGAGATCTTGTCTCCAAATAAAAGGAGCTGGGAATGTAGCTCAGTTCAGTCTCTGGGTTCCATCCCCAGGACCACAAACAACTGCAGTAAAAACTGTGAGCCTGCCCTGCTTTATTCCACCCTGTATTCAGGATTCAGGCTGACAGGGTGATGCTGGAAATGGCTGGGGGATCAGATGAGCCCTTTCCTGGGTCCAGTATTACCTTAGCAAAAGAGCCAGCTCATCCAGTGTCCACAGCCTAGTGCCAGTGTGTAGAAAGATCAGGAGAGGAGGAAGGGCCTGCCGTGCTTGACACTATTGGGCCCAGGCCACTTGAACTCTGGCTTCTTGTGGCTTCTCTGGCTCCTCCTACCTCTTGTATTCTTGCTTCATGCTTCACTGTTTATCTCCTTTCTTCTGTCACTTCAACCCTCAGTTTTGTCCCTGGATCGTTCCTCTGAAATGTGTCTACCTGCCGAATCCTGACCTCTGGTGCCAGGATATCCATCTGGCTTCTCCGTTGTGCTTCTGTACGTTGGCATGCACGTACAGCCTTTCACCCTCCACCTGCCTCTGTCTCTTACTCCTGTCATTCTTATAGATTCTTACACTGAAGTTTTCCACACTCGCAAGCCTTGTAGCTTCCTGCTGAGTCAGAGTGACGCAGCATTCTGAGAGTTAGCATAGGTTGACCTGCGAAGCTGAAATGATGGACTTACCCTAGGTGTGTCCATGAAGGCCACTTTAATCTGACCAAGTTTCCTTCTTCCATGCTTGCCATTCCTCAGGAGACTCTCAGAACGAGGCTCTGGCTCTTTTCCTAGTCTGGGTTTCAAGAATTTGGCTTCAGTTACGTTGCAAGCACAGCAGTCCTTAGTGTTTTCTGGATGCTGGGCTGCACTGGTCTAGGCCCTTCTGTGATCACGTTGCCAGTCTGGACTGCTGGATGTCCCTGCTGTTCCATATGGCAGGCCGTGAAGGCTGCTAACACAGCAGGTAAGAAACAATGCTCCGCCAAAGTGATGTTTAAACATCAGTGCTGATAGTGTCTTCAAGAATATACGGGTGAGTCAGTTAGAGGGACACTGGAGGTGAATCTTTAGATCTTTAAATTGCTAACGTAGTGGCAAGCAGAAACGCTGAAATGACGCCAGGATTTGGACACAGGCTTATTTTGGATTGATGAACACTGATTGGAATCATCCCCAAAATGTCAGGCCCCGAAGACCCATGGTTGGAGGTTTTATAAGTTGAAAGGAAGGACAGAGGCAGAGTACTTGGCTGTCTTGCAATATGTGTCATAGTGACCAGCCATTTCAAAGAGACAGAAGTTACAGGAACTGCAATGGGAAATGTTACCTGGGCAACTGAAGATATTGGCTGGAAGGGGTGGGCATTATCTTCTTTTTCTGTCTGCTTTGCATTCTACTTGGACTGCATTATTTTGGTTCTTGATTTTTGGCTGTTTCTATTTTTTTTTTAAATCATTTTGGTTGTGGCAGGGTTTCACTATGCAACTCAGACTTGTGGTATCCTCCTGCTTTCAGCCTCCCCAGTGCTGGGATTACAGGTGTGCACCACTGTGCCTGGACTCTGGCCAGCGCAGCCTGCCTTTGGGGCAAGGCTGGCGCGGCATGTGGTGCTGGGCATCGAACCACAGTCCCTGCTCTTGCCTAAGCAGGCACTTTAGTCCTCTGAGTTACCTTGCCAGCCCCTTGGCTGCCCCTTCCCCTTCCCCTTCCCCTTCCCCTTCCTCTTCCCCTTCCTTTTTCTTTTTTTATGTATTTGGTACACGGTCTCACTCTGCAGTTTGCATTTGCAGTGATTTCCTGTTTTCAGCCTCCCCAGCACTGTGATTACAGGTGTGCACCTCCACACCCGGTCTCAGTGGCTGTCAGTGTGCCTGGGGTTGGGGCCAGTGCAGCATGTGGTGCTGGGGATTGAACCTTGGTCCCTGTACTTGCCTAAACAGGTGCTTAGTCCACTGAGCTATCTCGTTGGTCCTGTTCTTTTTCTTTTTTAATTTTTAAAAATCTTTAAAGAGAATATAAAATAGTATTAAAACAAAAATGACAGATGATTTAAAGGCCTTTTTAAAAGCCTGTTTGTTTTGTTAGAAATTGCAGAAAGTTCCTGAATGGTAAAGATCTTGTCCTTCTGGGATAAGTTTCTCTGCTTCTGAATGCATTAAAATCACCTGGAGAATTTGTCCAGCCCGCGGTCTGTTGGTCTAGGTGGCCCTCACTTCCAAGTGCCCAGGGTGTCCCTTGAAGAGAGGATCTCTGGGAAGCCCAGTCAGGGTCACTGTTACCACCCAGTGATGTAAGCCTGGAAAGTGAGCTGAGGAGGAAGCTGTAGTTGAGACGCGCGACAAGCTCTTTTATAGGCCACCAGGTGGCAGTGTTGGGGCACTAGAAGGAGAAGCCTAGTGCTTCAGGAGTTTTTAAGAAAGAGCCTCCCAAAGTTGCTAAGTTGCCCAGACTGGGCTTGAATTTGGGATGCTCCTGCTTCAGCCTGCCTGAGTGTTCAGATTACAGGAGAGCACCGCTGTGCCATCCTGAACTACAAATGTTTCTATACATCCAGCCATCTAAAGTATGACTACAAGTGGCAATAATAGCATACTGTCTTTTATTTTTAAGCTGTGACAAGGCTGCTTGCTGTTCCTCAGGTAGTGTCAGAGTATCCTTGAACAGACTGGCCATTAGCGCACAGTGTGCCCAACCGCAAGTATACACAGGCCTTATCAGGCTGCTGTGGGTACTGGTTGTAGCTGTGATTTCTTTATCTTAACTACAGCTTTTAAAATAAACATGCATCACAGTATATGTCTAGCTACAGCGTTTTTAAATGCACTGTCACTATGGTTAGTGTTCCCTAAGGGACAAGTGCATTATCTTTTTTATGAGCTTTTTATTTTTATTTTTTATTTTTTTGCGCGACTGGGGTTCAAACTCACAACCTTGCACTTGCCAGTCAGGCACTTGCACCATGGAGCTATCTCTCCAGCCCCTTTATAAACTTTTAAAAAGACCAAAAATGGGAAGAATTACACCGAGAAGGTTAGGAGGCCACTCATTACACTTGTGGGCTTCTGAAGAGACTCTCTCCCAAAGAGCCAGAGCCCAGCCTAGCAGGACATCAGAGCTTTTAAAAGGAAATTAGGGGGAGGTACATAGGCAGATTCAATGCACATGATTGGGGGATTGCGTGACATCATGGGCTGCTAAGGGAGTTTAAGCATTTCAGGTTATATTATAAGCCTATGGTTATATGTGGGTTATACAAAGTAAGCGAAGACAGAGGTATGTATGAAGTGTTTTGTTATAGGGTCTACTGGACATGCCTGCCTGGTTCCAGCAGGCATCCTTGGCAGACCTTTATTTAAAATTTTAGTTCTCCCTTCAGACCAAAGCATAAAGATATAATTTCATGCATTCTCACAAACATCCCATCTCTGCCACTTGAATTAGAAAGCAAAATGATACCGGCACCTCAGAAGCCTGCCTGGGGCCCCTTCCTGTCACTGCCTTCCCCATTATGCCTCATAGTGTGTTTCATGGGGATTTACATAAGGGATTGAGTGACTTCTCTGAAGCTGCCAGCTTCCTTCCTGAGCAGGGACCAGTGTCCTGCTCCTGTGACTGGCATCTGCCTCTGGGCCCCTTCCCGACTCCCTTGCACTCCTCCCTGCTGATGGCTGACCTTGCTGCTCACTCTGGCCAAGCTGTGTATTTCCAGTTCAGCAAAAACAAAATGAGAGATGTTCGTTTCCTAGCTTGCTTGCTTTCTGTCATTTTGTTATAACCTTCCCAGTAATTTTTATTTTTTATTTTTTGTATTTTTAGGGAAGGGTCTACAGGGTGCTCAGGGTCTCACTGCTAGATCAGACTTGTAGTGATCTGCCTGTTGACATCCTCCCAAGACCTGGGATTATAGGTGTGTTCCACCACACCCAGCCTCCCAGTAATTTTTAAATATTTCAAAATAAGTGTCAGTGGCTATGTAACTGTATGATATGTACACAATTGCTCTGTGTACTTTTTCAGTTTTTCCTTCATGTAAATAATTGTGAATATCTTTATAAATCAAGCCTGGCTGATACTTGTGGAATTTTTCAATTTTTATTTTTATTCTTTTTATTATGAACTTACTTTTGTTCAAAAGTTTACTATCTCAAGTGTAAATCAGGAGACAGTACACAGACAGTGCAAAGGAACGTAGAAGAAAATGGGTTAGAGTAATATGTAGGATGCAGTGTATACACATATATGTATATATATATATATATATATATATAACGTATATGTAAGCAAAGCTTTAAGAATTGGTTTCATAAAGAGCGGCTATACTCTTCAATAGAGTAAAACATTAACTTAGTTTTAAAATCATATATATAATCTTTAGCAGTTGTAAACATGGTGGTATGTAAAATAGTATAGACAGTACTTTTGCATATAACCGTTGATGAGAAATCCATTGCTTGTTGATTTCTCCCTCTAAAAACTGGAAGCCTGTAAGCATGTATCTGATTATATTCCTATTTTGTGAGCATAGTAAAGTGTGGAATGACTAAAAACAGTTCAGACCTTAAAAACAGAGGCAGTAAATGGGAGATCCATGTGTAACCTAAGCTCATAGTGTGTATTAACTGACAGTGAGTGGCCTGAGCCTCAGAAAATGAGTTGATGGCTCAATGGCAAGTAGCTGGGTCATGTTTTCACCTGATTTACTTGTGAAGGGATGCTTTATTTTAAGGGTTGTGGATCTGTATCTCCATACTGCTTACCGACAAGGCAGTACTAGTTTATGCATCGCACAGCACTGTCTGGAAATGCCTGTTTTATCACATCCTTACCTGACTTTACAAAATTTATTTAAATATTCTTGGAGCTTTTTTTTTTTTTTTGTGGGACTGGGGTTTGAACTCATAACCTTGTACTTGCCAGGCAGGCACTTGTGCCATGGAGCTATCTCTCCAGCCCTGGAGCATTTTTCAGTTCACAGAAACATTGAGCTAAAAATTTGAGCAGAAAACTTTTTTTTTTTTTTAAATTTATTTATTGTTTTTTATTGTTTCAGAGCCTTTATTTGTTTTTTTACTCATTTTTATGGCCGGCTCAGCCTGCCCTGAGGGCAGGGCTGGCGCAGCATGTGGTGCCGGGGATCGAACTGCAGTCCCTGAAGCTGCCCAAACTTTCCCAAGCAGGCGCTTTAGACCACTGAGCCATTCCGCCGGGCCTTGAGCAGAAAACTTTTGAAAAATGTAGAATGCCCTGTGCTCGTGATTACAGTGTCATGTAGATTGGCTTTACTACCCAGGACAGAGCTGTCTCTACTACAAGTTCACTCCACCTCATGTCTGGCCATTTTCTACTAGTATTTTGACTCCAGAATGTCGTGTGCTAGAAGTCCTGCATTAAGAGTGTGGAGCTACTTTTTAAAAGGTATTTGGTGGAGTCTCATGACCCAGTTCAGACTGCTGACAGTACTCCTGCTATCAGCCTTTCCAGCGCTGGGATTACAGGCATAAGTCACTAAACCTGTAATCTCTGACCAGCTCTGCCTGCCCTGGGGGTGGGGCTGGGGCTGGGGCTGGGGCTGGTGTGGCATGTGGTGCTGGTCATAGAACCACAGTCCCTGCACTTGCCTAAGCTTGTCTAAGCAGGTGCTTCAGTCCACTGAGCTATCTCGCTGGCCCCTAGAAGGTTTTTGATTGACTTCTTTTGCTTAGCAGCGCACACTGGAGTTTCCTCATGTTTTGGTGTCACGACAGTTTACTTCGTATGGCTGTCATGCTGGTATACCAGTGTTGGTTTGTCAACATTCACTGCTACATTTTGACAGTTATACATGATGCTATCATAAAATTCATGTGCAGATTTTTTTTTAATGGGACTTCAATTTGAAGTCTAGGCATGGTATTGCTAGATCATGTGGTAAGAACATAGGGGCTTTGTAAGAAACTGCACCTGTTTCCAGGTGGCTATGTTACTTTATTGTTATACCTGTCAACAATGAATGAGAATGAAATCTTTATTTGTTTGTTTATCTTTTTGAGGCAGGGTCTCACTATGCAGTTGAGGCTGGCTTTGAGCTCACTTTTGTAACACATGCTGGTATTGAACTTGCACCGATCCTCCTGCCTCAGCCTCCCAAGTGCTGGGATTACAGGCATGTGCCACCTCACCCAGTTGAGAATTAAATGTTTAGATTTTTATTCAAATAACTTTTATTGTTTTAAATTTTATTTTATTTTTTAAATTTTATTTATTTATTTTTTTCTTGTTTCAGAACCTTTATTTGTTTATTCACTCATTTTTATGGCCGGCTCAGCCCGCCCCGAGGGCAGGGCTGGCACAGCATGTGGTGCCAGGGATCGAACCGCGCTCCCTGAAGCCGCCCAAGGTTTCCCAAGCAGGCGCTTTAGACCACTGAGCCATTCCACTGGGCCCCTCAAATAACTTTTAGAAGAGACTTAAGGAAAAGGAGCTAGAGTATTTGCAGATTGAGACGTGGTCACCCACATTGCTGTGCTCACTGTGTTCTACTTTTGTTTCAGGTTTAATTCATTCAAAAGAACCAGCATCATCCTGCAACACTTGGTGAGCTGAGGCTTTGCTATGCTGACCTTTTTAGTTTGTTATGTGTGATTTCAAATGTCATGGTTAGGGAAGAAGAGAAACTGGGCAGCCGGGCCCTGATGACCCTCGTCCTGTCATGGGTGGTGAGGCCCAGACACCAGGCCTCATCATAGGAGGAGGCATGAGAAGCCCATGAAGAGTGTGGAGAAGTCTTAATGCCAGGGTTAGATAGTAGGCTCACTATTTAATCTGATATATATAATGTGCCTGCCTTACAGTGCTTAGAGTTTGGAAAATACAGAATGTAAAAATAGAGCCTATTGTGTGACATGCAAGTTTATATGTTAGTAATTGTTAGCCTAATGGTACCACACAAAGCTTAAATGCCCAAGTCTATCAGATTGCAAGAAGGAAATCATTTTTATTCACTTTTGTAGCCCTTACAGAGCTTGATAAGTGCCTTGCACATAAAAATAAGTTAGCTGGGTGTGGTGGTCCCAGCACTCTGGCAGCCAGGGACAGGAGGATCATCAGCAAGCCTAGCCTGGGTAACCTAGTGACTTAGTGACATTCTGTCTCAAAATAAAAAATGGGCTGGGCTTTGATCCTGGGTTTAAGTCCTGGGTTTAGCTCCGGCACCATTGCCCTACCTCCACAAAGTGTCAGCTGTATACCAGGTGCTATTCTGAGTCTCAGTGTGTGTTACCTCAATTAATTCTCATCTCGTGGAATAGATACTATGGCTGTCTTATCTAGTTTTAAAACCTCTAACCTAAAAGTGTCTTGTTACTATTATTTTTTTGTTTATGGTAAATGCATTTGATGGCACAACCTAAGGGTAGTTGAAGCACCTTTTGTTTTCTATCTTAATGTGAATATTCATAGGATGGTACAGGCTATCATGTACTGGCTATCATGTACTGATCCAGGCTTCCCTTGGGGTGGTTTCAAGGTAGCCTCAGCCCCACTTTATGGATCAGAACTTGGCAGAGACTGAGTAGCACATCCACCCGAGTGTCCCACAGCTGGTAGTATGTGCACGGTGCAAGTCGACCGGACAGCCGGAGCCCAGTGATTCATCTGCTGCCCACTCAGCCTCCGCCAGCAGCCACTGACTGTTGAGAGGTGCTGCAGTAAGGGGCCGTGGAGATGGGGAGGTGGGACCTAGTGTCCCTTCGGGCCCTCCCCGCTTTTGCCTTCTATGCTCATGGGCTGAGGGGCCTCCTTGCAAAAGCACTCAGTGGTATTGTTGGTTTCTATAGCTTTAGACCGGTGGAATGGTAAGAGACAGCAGTCTGTGCGTGGTGACGTGCGGCAGCAGGCCTCCTGAGTGAAGGGATGCAGCTGGACTCTGCTGAGGTCCTGAGGCCCATGCGGTTCTGGCTTTGCTCTGACAGGTGCTTCAGTGATGGAGATCCCACCCCATGTGGTCTCCCAGGAGAGGACTGAAGCGAGGGTCCTGCTTTCTCTTGGTGTCATAGAGGAGTGATGCAAATACAGCCCAGGTGGCAGTATTGTAGGCAAGCTAACGAGGCGGGACTGCTCTGTGAGAGCTGGGTGCCATTCCTGGTGAGCCTTCCTGCACCCGTAGTAGGGAATGGAATCTTGGAGGGAGGCTGAGGGCCGGCACTTGTGCAGGGTTTCTCAACTTCCTGTAGCTATAACTCACCCCGTCCTGCTAGGGGCCTCGTGTGTATTGTCTGTCCCCTAAGCACCTGGCAAAGTAAACCCACGGCACCTGGTCCTCAGGACCTTGAGAGAGCCCAGAGGGCCTTCTGGCCCATATCACCCGTTTCCATGGACCTGGACTTCCATGTCTGAGACAGTGTATAGACTACCAGGCTGACTTGGACACTGTAGTACTACAAAAATATTCATGAGAACATCTTTCCCTGTTCTTTGGTGGCCATCACTAGGCATTTTGTCATTTAAATGGGATGTCAAAGTCAAGCTTCTGTTTAAACTATACTGCTTTTAGATTGTACTGCAAACCTCTATATTTGTTTGTAAAATACGAAAGCTTTTCTAAAACAGCTTTTATTTGGAACTGTAAAACAATCAACCTCTCTAGGAGGTTAGGAATTAAAGGAATTTTAAGTAATCTTTAAAAATACTAACTAGAAAATATAAAAACTCTTCTTTTAATGCCAATGATAAAGGAGAGAATCACTCTATTTCCTGCTTTTCTGCTAAGTTCTGTTCCTGGGGTAATGGCCCTTCATCTTGCTAGCTGCCCTACCTGGAGGCTGTCCACATGGCATTTGAAAAGCCCTTACAAATGTTTTTCTTGAGTCTTCCTCCCACTCCCAGTCCTGCACGGCCTGCTGGCCCCACCCTCAGGTAGGCTGAGCCAGTGCAGAGTCCAGGCATGAGGGCACAGGCCTGTAATCCCAGTGCAAGGGGAGGCTGAAAACAGGATCACTACAAGTCCAAGCTGTGTAGTTTTTCTTTTAATTGATTTTTATTTTCTAATCCAATATTTTAAATAATTTTAAAATTTTTATCAAAGAGAGTGACACTTGAGCAACATAAGAGTCAAGTGTGGTTCAAACAGTGGTTCGGGTGGACCGAATTATAACTCTGATTTCCCTGCATGATCAGCACTGATGACAGAAGCAAAAATCTGGAGACCTTTTAAAATGAGACTGATGTGACCGAGCAAGATTCCCACTATACTCTAACACGCAGTAACCTACTGGAGTCCGTAGAATAATCTGGAGTGCTATTTGAGGAACTGAGGTCCACACCTCTGTCCTTGCCAAAGGTTAGAGACGCTTGTCGTGGGGGAGGGGAAAGTGCCCCCATTAAAGTGGAAGTTTCCCTTTCAGCCTATGGATGAATAACCTGAGTAACTGCTGCTGCCCCTGCAGCAACCTGTACTCCTGAGGGGCTGATATTCACACGAATCTGAATCATTTTGGGCAGTGTAGCCCTCTTTTTGTAGGTTTTTACTGCCTCTATACACCATTTATTTGCATTTCTGAAGGCCAATTGTTGACCTGTTAATTTGCTAGCTTTGTCACTTCAGTTCAACCAGCTTGCAGTAAAGGTGCAGTAAAATCTTGGAAAGGTTCATCATCCTGAGTGACTCGGAGGTGGCAGTGCCCAGGGCTGCAGGCTGGCAGAGGAAGAGGTCAGCACCTGGGAGGTGGACCTGAGCTACCACCAGCTGCAGAATAGAGGTGTCACAGAAGTTGAGCATAGCACTCAGCCTAGGATAGTGCAGTGTGGGTTATATCCCTGTCAAATGGAGTATTTCACGGACATAGTTTGAAGTCAGGAAAGCTTGCTTGAGGTTTGAGTATCAGCATTTTTTTATGTATTTAATACAGGGTCTATAGGGTCTACAGGATCTCACTACACAGATTGGATTTACAGTGGTTCTCCTGTTTTCAGCCTCCCAAGCACTGGGATTATAGGCACATGCTACCATGCCCAGTCTCAATTACTGTCTCAGTGCACCCAGGGGCAGAGCCAGCACTGCACTCTGGGGATCGAGCCCTGGCTGCTGCGCTCTGCCTAAGCAAACACTTTAGGCTGCTGAGCTATCTATCTGGCCCTTTCAAATAATCA
>PVJA010050514.1:0-13234 GCA_004027025.1 Myocastor coypus | reverse complement strand
CAGAAAGGAGAACAGAGCAGAAATAATCTGAGAATGAGAGAAAGGATAACTATAATGAGAGACTTCAGTACTATTAAAGAAGACATTGATAAAAAATAGAGGAGAATATAAAAATTATGGACCCCCTTATTGAGCAATATAGGAAAGAAGTAGATTGCATGAAACAGTTTCAAAGTGATATACAAGAAAATAAAATCTCAATCACAAGCTGGCAACACTGTAGGACTAAAAGTGAAGATAGAGTCTCAGATCTTGAAGACCCAGTTGCAGCTAGTGAAAAGGTAAGAAAGGATCTCTTAAAAACAACTAGGATTCAGGAAACAATAATTCAACACCTGCAAGATGATGCAAAAATAAACAACGTGAGATTCATAGGAATCAACAAGAAAGGAGTCAACACATGTGATGTAAAAAGAATATAGGCAGAGGTAATAGCAGAAAAATCCCCAAATTTGAGAAAGCAATCAGACATTTACATTACTGAAGCATATAGAACTCCAAATAATACCAACCTGACTAAAAACACACCCAGACGCATAATAGTCAAGATCTGAGAAATCCAGCAGAAGAATAATATACTAAAAGTTGCTAAAGAAAAGAAACAAATCACATTTAAAGGAAAACCCATCAGAATAATGGCAGATTTCTCTTCACAAACCAGGAAATCAAGAAGAGCATGAAGCAGAGTGCTTCAAGTCCTCCATGAAAACACATTCTAACCCAGATTACTATACCCAGCAAAACTCTCCTTCAAGTATGAGGGAGAAGTGAAATACTTTCATGACAATGAACAACTAAAGAATTTCATGATGTCTAAGTCAACCCTACAAAGTATACTGAAAAAATTTTTAGAGAGGGACTAAAATGACCTGACCTCAAGAAATGAGGACAGAAAAAAACCACCAAATAGGGCAACCAATTATACACAGAAGAAAAAGGGGTAAACCGTAGTAAGTAAAACTCATGTCAACCATAAATCAATACATTTCAATTATAACCATCAATGTAAATGGACTCAATTCTCCAATTAAAAGAGATAGACTAGCAGAGTAGATAAGGAACCTAAATTCAACCATGTGCTATATACAAGAAACACACTTAATTCATAAACTCATAGGCTAACAGTTAAAGGATGGAAAACAATACTACATGCTCCAGCACCTCAGAAAAAAACAGGGGTAACAATCTTGTTTGCAGACACTCTAAACTTCAAACCAAGATTTGTCAAATGAAATAAAGAAAGCCACTATATAGTACTTAGGGGAAAAATTAAAGACGAAAAGTTAACACTCATAAGGAAGTATGCACCCAACACGGGAGCACCAAGTTATATAAGACAAACCTTAATGGACATGAAAAATCTCATATCCAATACCACAATCTTAACAGGAGATCCTAACACCCCTTTATCCCAAAATGATAGGTCTAACAGACAACAAATTACCAAGAAATAGCGAGAAAGAAGGAGTCAACACATGTGACTGAAGGGGAACTTGGAAGAACTGGACTTAGTGGACATACACAGAGTGTTCCATGCAACCACTTCAGAATACACATTTTTTTTTCAGCTGCACATGGGACATTTTCTAAAATAAATCACATAATACTCCATAAGTCATGCTTAAGTATATATAAGAAAAAATTAATTATCCCACACATACTATCAGACCACAGTGCAGTGAAATTGGAAATAAGTGACAAAAGAAACCACAAGAACCCCAGAAATACTTGGAAACTAAATAACACCCTTCTCTGCAACCAGTGGGTTACAGAAGAAATTAAACAATATCTACAATTTAATGAAAATTCAAACATAACCTACCAGAATTGATGAGATGCAATTAAAGCAGTTTTTAGAGAGAAATTTATAGCTCTCAATGCACATATTAAGAAGACAGAATGGGAATAAATAAATATTGTAATGCAACACCTAAACCGATTAGAAATGGAAGAGCAAATGAAATCAAAATTATAAAGATTAGAGCACAAATTAATTCAGTTGAGACAAAGAAAAAAAATACAAAGAATTAATGACTCAAAAAGCTGGTTCTTTGAAAGATTAAATGAAATTAATAAGCCTCTAGCTAACTTCATCAAAAAGAGGATAGAAATGACTCACTGAAGCAATAAGGAATGAAAACATTGAAATTATTACAGAAACAGAAGAGATTCAGAGGATCACAAACAACTACTTTCAGAATCTTTACTCTCACAGAATTGAAGACACAAATGAAATGGGCAGATTCCTACAAAAGTATAAATTTCTAAAACTGAATCAAAAAGATACAAGAACTCTCAACAACCCAATAACAGCCAATGAGATACAAAATGCATTAAAAAGGCTACAGACAAAGAAAAGTCCAGGACCTGATGGGTTCACCACTGAATTCTACAATAAATTTATAGAAGATATAAGCCCAATACTCCTGAAAATCTTCAATGAACTTGAAAAGGAAACAATTCGCCCAAAATCATTCATAGAAGCAAGTGTTACATTGATACCAAAACCAGAAAGAGGCACAACGAAAAAAGAGAACTACAGGCTATTTCTCTCATGAGCATAGATGAAAAACTTCTCAATAAAATTCTTGTCACCAGAATACAACAAATCATCAAGAAGATTATACACCATGCCAAGTAGGATTCATCCCAGGGATGCAAGGATGGTTCAATATACCAAAATCTATAAATGTCATACACTACATCAATAGAGCCAAAACCAAAAATCACATGGTTGTCTCATTTAATGCCCGAAAAGGCTTCTGACAAAGTCCAACACTCATTCATCTTCAAAGTTCTGCAGAAACTTGGAATAGAGGGCCTCTACCTCAAGCTGATAAAAGCTATTTATGACAATCTAACAGTTAACATAATTCTAAATGGGGAAAAATTGACGCCTTTTACTCTCAAATCTGATACAAGATAAAGATGTCCTCTATCACCACTCCTGTTCAATATAGTTCTGGAATCAGTGGCTATAGCCATTAGGTAAGAGAGAGAAATACAAGGAATAAAAATGGGTAAAAAAGAAGTTAAATTATCATTATTTGTAGATGACATGATAATTTACTTGGAAGATCCCAAAAACTCCAACAACAAGCTACTAGAATTAGTACACAAATTCAGTAGCATAGTAGGTTACAATGTCAACACACAAAAAGTCATTGCCATTCCTCTACACAGATAACAAACAAACTGAGAGAGAAATTAGAGAAACAATACCCTTTACAATAGCACTGAAGAAAATGAAATATTTAGGAATTAACCTAGCTAAAGAAGTAAAAGAGCTTTTCACTGAAGACTACAGTACTCTAAAAAAGAGATCCTAGAGGATTTCAGACAATGGAAAGATATTCCCTGCTCCTGGATAGGAAGAATCAACATTGTGAAGATGGCCATACTCCCTAAATTGTTATACAGATTTAGAGCAATTCCTATCAAAATACCATCAACATACCTCACAGACCTGGAGAAGTCATTCCTAAAATGTATTTGGAACCAAAAAAGACCCAGAATTGCAAAGACAATCCTGGGCAACAAAGGTAAGACAGGAGGCATTACAATTCCTGACATAAAATTGTACTACAGAGTTACCATCATAAAATCAGCATGAGATTGGCAAATAAAATAGACCTAAAGATCAATGGAATAGATTAGAAATAAATACAAACACACTCACACACCTTATTTTTGACAAAGAGGCGAAACATGCCTACTGGAAGAAAGATAGCCTTTTTAACAAATGGTGCTGGGAAAACTGGCTCTCCACATGTCAGAAACTAACACTTGACCCAGGTCTTTCACCATACAATAAACTAAAACTTAAATGGATTAAAGATCTAAATATTAAAAGAGAAGCCCTAAATTTCCTAGAGGAAAAAGTCGGAGGAAGTCTTAAAGACAACAGGGTAGGCAAAGAGTTCATGGACAAGAATCAAAATGCACATTTAACACTCGAAAGAATCAATATATGGGACCTTCTCTGGCTAAATTTTTTCATGTCAAAAGAAATTACCAACAGAATGAAAAGACAACCCACAGATTTTGAAGAGACTTTAATTAATAATTATTCATACAAATGTCTTCTGTCTACAATTTATAAAGAATTAAAAACCATTAGAGTCCCAAAATTCAATGATCCAATCCAGAAATGGGCATCTGAGATGAACACACACTTTTCAGAGAAAGAAATTCAACAAGCTTATAAATACATGAAGAAATGCTCCACATCACTAGCCATCCATGAAATTCAAATCAAAACAACACTTAGATACCACCTCACCCCAGAAAGAATGGCTACCATAAAGAAATCAAGCAACAACAAATGTTGGAGAGGCTGTGGGGAAAAAGGAACATTTCTCCACTGCTGGTGGGAATGTGGACTGGTGCAACCATTATGGAAAGCAGTGTGGAGACTCCTTAAAAAACTAGAACTGGAAATCCCATTCAATCTAGCTATCCCCTTATTGAGAATTTTTCCAGAAGAACTGAAAGCATCATATCATAATGATATCTGTGCACTTATGTTCATAGCAGCACAATTTGTGATACCCAAATCTTGGAAACAACCAAAGTGCCCATCATCTGAAGAATGGTTGAGAAAGATGTGGTATTTTCATAAAATGGAATATCACTCAGCTATAAGGAATGATATGCTAGAAGACTTCATGTACAAATGGATGTATCTTGAATGTATACTAATAAGTGAAATAAACTAGACCTACATATGCAACTATCATATAGTCTCCCTAGTGTAAGTACTCAAAAGAATAAATAAATACATAAATACATACATACATACGTACATACATACATACATACATACATACATACATTTTGGGCGTTACCAGGAATCAATCTCAGGACCTTTCATTTTCTGCATCCTCAACCCCTATAATTTTTTTTTTTTGAACAGTGACTTAAATACAAAATTCATTTGTAAGAGAAAAAAATTAATGTTTATTGAAAGTGTTAATGTTTAACTGAAGGAAGGAAAGGCTTACTTGGCTCACAGTTACTGGAGGTTTCATTCCATACTCAGCTGGCTCCAGGGCAGACTGGCACACGGCACAGAGCAACCTTTCATGGCAGTGACAAAGAGCAAAGGGACTGGCAGCAACTCAGGCAGCTAGCTAGCATCTCTCTCCTCCATACACTGTAATGCAAATTGCCTGCCTGCCACAGGGCAGGTGCAGCACCCACACACACAATGATCAGTCACAAACTTCAAAAGCCACCCCATGTCTGCATGAGGCTTTGGGGGGACATCTATACACAAACCATAACAAAATCCATATCAAGAGCCCTATGGGTTTGCGAGGGAAGGCTGATGGGCCCAACCAGAAGGTTGAAGGATCCAGGGTGGTGGCCCAAGAGTCTGTACTGAAAGCCAGGAGACAACATCCAAGCTGACTGTGAAAACGAGAACTCCTACAAGGAAATAGAATGCTCCATCCTTCCTCCATTCCCTTCTGTATCCTTTAAGTGATGGGTCACTGGAGGGCAGAGCCTCCACACCTGAACATGTGGAATTGCTGAGCACCTTCTCAAGTCTACACAATGTATCAACCACTACATCTAACAACAGATGAATGGAAGAAAACATGCTATTTATACAAAATTGGGCACTAGGCTGTCATGGAAAGGAGAAGCTTGAGTATTTATAGGAGAATAGATGTACATTGAGACCATCATGTTAAGTGAAGTAACACAGACACATGAGCTTTTCATATCATATGGTTTGTCCTATATGAAAAAATATACATATATACATATATTATTATACATATATATAACAAAATAAAAGATAGATATTAAGAAAAAGGAGAAAGAAAAAAAAAAGATGTTGTGATCCAATGGAGATGATGTATTTAAAAACATATCCTGAAGCTAGGCATAGTGACGCACTTCTGTAATGCCAGCACTTGGTAGGCTGAGGCAAGAGGATTGGTGCAGGTTCAAGACCAGCGTGGGCTACAAAAGTGAGCTCAAGGCCAGCCTAAACTGCATAGCAAGACCCTGTCTCAAAAAGACAAAAAAAAAAAAAAAAAAAAAAAAAAAGTATATATTTGATTAGTAGAATTTCCTTACATGTTTTATATATTGCTTGGGCTATTAGTCTGGTTTTCTACCTGAATATATGGTAATTAACTTTATGAAGCCTTTCAATAAATTTATCTGATGCTGAAAATATAAGAGGGATTATGCGAAGTGGTAAGAGCAGAGTGAGAGGGAGAAAACAATCTTAGAAAATGTTACAGGTTCTAAATAGAGGGCCTTTGTCTGAGAGAAAGTAAATTTCTTCCTAATTCTTTACACTTTGTTGGAGATGTTTAAATTAATTAATTAATTTACTTATTAATTAATTTGATACATGGTCTCACTATGCATCTTGCTGTGCTGGGATTACAGGAGTGTACCACCACACCTATTTCTGTGGTTGGTACAACATGTTGTCCCGAGGATCAAACCCAGGTCCTTGAGTTTATCAGGTAGGAGCTTAGCCTGCTGAGCTATCTCCCCAGCCCTGTTGGTGATTTCTTTTGATGTACAAAAAAATTTCAGTAAGATGATATCCTAGCTGTTGATTTTTTTGAAGTACATCCCGTGCAGTTGGTTTGTTGCTCATGAACTTCTTGCCTACCCATATGTCTTCAAGATTTTTATCTACTTTCTCCTTCAACAAGTTTAGTGTTTCTATATTAATATTTAAAGTCTTTGACCAACTTTTCACTTTAGTTTAGTGTATGATAGTAGACATGAGCCTAATTTTAGTCTTCAGCATGTGGAAAGCAAGTTTTTCCAGCACCATTTATTAAAGAGAATATCTTTCTACAACCCCAGTGCTCATCAACTGAGGAATGGATAAAGATGTCATGCTACTTTTGCACAGTCTAGTAATACTCAGCTATAAGAACAGTAAATTTGAGCCTTTTACAGGTAAATGGATGCATCTAGAGACCATACTCACAAGTGAAATAAATCAGGCCCACATGTATGAACATCATATTGCTTCTCGAGTGTAAGAACTTGAAAGAGTAAATAAAATCTGAAATGTACAATAGATACAATGAGAGGGAAAGAAACTGTTCAAAGGGAAAAGCAACTGGGATAAGGGAAAGGAGGAAAGAAAAAAGGAAGGGGAAAGTGCAGAAAAGACTTAGCCTTCAAAGTCACCTGCTGTCCATGACTTTCTTCCTCCAAACAGACCTAACTTCTCAGAGCTCGTTCAGCTGTGAGCTTGTCAAAGTACCTTCTAAGCCAACCCCTCACTCTTAATCTGATAAAGTGGACAATCAAGATGAACTTCCATGAGAACTAGAGAAACAGACTTTAGAAATTCTCTACTGTCTTCAAGGCATTTACAGATAGATAAACACATTATATTATTTTCCTTTGCATCCTCTGCAGTGACCAATTGCAATCTAGATGTTAGTAGTCATTTGGAAAACTTTCACTAATAGAACGAATCAATTAATGGCATCATGAAGTCTTGGATATTAAGCCATCTGATCAGTAAACCATTAGAGAATATATTTAGGTGTTGGTCCAAGTCCTAACAAATATATGTTTGGATTATGAGGTTCATTTTTCTCAAGATTGGTCTCAAATTTATGCAGAACCAATTTGTGGTGTATACATCAGGAAATCTCCACCAGGTGAAGTTAATGGGAGGCAAAGTGGTGTGACGCAGCCCCAACAGGAATCTACATGTGCTCTGTGTCAGTGCAAAAGGCCCAGCTCATGATCATCTGGGCATGGATGAACATGCTAAGCATTTTTCACACTCTCTTCTCAGCACCAAAGTCTGGGGAAGCCTTTCATTTGCCCTTTTTTTTTTTTTTAGCACAGAGCATCACAGTGGCACAGAGACAAGAACCAGTTACGTCTCACTCAATTCTCCATCTCCCTGTGTGTAGACCTTCAATGAGGTGGGCTCTGCACCCCTTTTATGTAAAAGCATAAAACAAAACCAAGTTTTATGAGGGCAACAGCAGCCCCTGACACAGCATGTGGGGCTGCTACTTGCTCCATAAGAGCCCTTGTTATGCAAAGACAGAGGTGAAATACTGACAGAGGCTGCTATCAGGCCTCCAGGATGGATCTAGGCAGCCAGACCTTTTCTTGGTTTGTTCCAAGAGAACAACAAAGGGACCAGATGACTGTGGAGGTACCAAAACCAAGAAAATACTTTTCTAATATTATTTAGAATTCAAAACATTCATGGAGCTGAGCAGAATAGAACTCAACTTTACATTAGACACAAACCAAAACCTAAGATTAAAATCTCATTCTGTGATCATGGGGCACCAGTATCCAGCAAGAAGTGAGATAACGCTCCAGTGAGTTTTAAGCCTTGCCATCGACTCCATCTCCTTGAGTTTCTCAACCTAAGATATGGAGGTTTAGTTACTTCATGAGTGAGCTTACTGCAATTCACTTGAAGGCCACATCACACATTAATTTAACAATGGCGGTGACAGGGCAGTAGTCCTGAACATTAGCCTTCCCCTGGGAGACACAGACTCTAAGTGATCCTTATCCTCACTCTTTGAGCAGACATGATCTAGGAACAGAACCAAGACAGGGACCATAGTGCTCCCCCACGGGAGTGAGCCAGGCCACACAGCAACTTCCAGGTTCCCAAGGCTGGCATAGATCTTCTTCAACTCAATGAGAAGACCACAGCAGAGCAATCACTGTGGGTCTTACCACCCTGAGAAGGCTGCAGGCATTTGTTTATGAATAGTTCTTATCATGATTTTGCAATTGTACATAAACTCCTTTGAGCAGTGATTTCTCCCTTTCATATCCATAAGGACACCAGCTGATTAGGATGAACATTATCCTTTGAAGTCTTTTAAAAATTCTTAATCTATCCCTAAATATAAGTATTTTTATCTTGGTTTTCTAACTATGTATAATGTCTATGTTGTATATGCATAACATTGAAGGACTTATTTTTACATGATCTAGGAACATCAGGAGGTAACTCTGTCCAGAGTGATTTGATCATTTTGTAGCAAAGTGTAGCTTTGAGTACAGAAATTCCTAGCTGCAGAATATGTCTTCTATATTCGTGTTCTTTTTCTTTTTTTCCCATGAGATGAGATTAAAGAAGTATTTATAGACATTATTTCAGAAACAGTTTCTGATCATCTACCTAGTCTTTTTTCTTTTTTGAGACAGGGTCTTGCTATGCAAGTCAGGCTGGCCTTGAGCTCACTTTCGTAGCCCAGGCTGGTCTCAAACTCACACCGATCCTCCTGCGTCAGCCTCCCAAGTGCTGGGATTACAGGCATGCACCATACCTAGTCTTACTGATATGATAAAAATATTTCTAGAATGTACCCTCCCATTTCCCTGAACTGTTTCCTAATTTCTTTTTCCTACATTGACTTTAACCTTACAAACCTTTTACAACCCCAGAATCAGATTAGAGTCTCTGATACACCACTCTCACCATGTGATGGCTCTATCTGGAAACCCATGGGAGCTCAGGATGACTACAAGGAGGAATGCCAAGCTCCTGAGTGTGACACACTCCACTACCTGTGGCTGGTGTCAAGGTGATGTCACCAAGATCTATGTTTCTATGCTGTTGCAAATTCCCTCCCTGTCTATACACTGTCCCTTTCCCACTGAAGACAGTGGGATGTGATGGCACTCCTCAGATCTTCAGAATATTTAAAAAAGGTGGCTGGTGTCCTTTAGAATACTACCTTTAATTAGAACAGAGCAGCACTGGTTGGGAAGTTAAAGCAATACTGCACATGGAAAATAGATGAAAGAACTGTGGAAGGCTAGTGAGATAGCTCAGTGGACTAAAGCACCTGCTTAGGCAAGCCCAGGCACCGTGGTTAGATCCCCAGTACCACATGACATGCCAGCCCTGCCTCTAGGGCAGGCCACAGAGTCAGGGTGTAGTGGTGCACATCTATAATCCCAGAGCTGGGGAGGCTGAAAACAGGAGGATCACTATGAGTCTGAGCTGTGTAGTGAGACCCTGTAGCAATCAAATGCATTAACAGAAGAAAGAAAGAAAGAAAGAAAGAAAGAAAGAAAGAAAGAAAGAAAGAAAGAAAGAAAAGAAAAGAAAGGAAAGGAACCAAGGAGATGAAGCAGAAGGTAGATGGAACTCAGAGATAAAAAAAACTAACTCAGGATAGGCAAGCAATGTTCTGGAAAGAAGCAAACCCTTGAGGAGGGTCCTGGGAAGCACCTTAACATACATAGGTTTAATCTATGGGTAGAAAAGGCATAAAGTCAGATTTTAAAAAAATTTTAGGAAAGACTTTCTTGAGTTTAAAGACTTTCACCATTTGCGTTCCAGTTCAAGCAAAGACTAGAAGATGCGTATATTAGCTAGCTGCAGAGAATGAGAGGACAGGTGCTCAGCTTTTCTGAGGGACATTGACCTCCAGATAGGACCTAGAATGGCACATCAAGGGAGGGAAAAGGAATCTGGCCATACCTATGAAACACTCCCAACTCATAGCAACTTCTCCATGAATGTGGTCACAAGTAAAATTAACCACATGCAACTGTCTTCCCTTGGCCCCGTGTCTCAGTTACGCTTCTGTCATTGCTGGGACAAATACATGACAACCAAAATGAAGGAAGGAAATGTTTATTGAGCTCATAGTTACTAGCGGTTTCAGTCCATACTCATCTGCCTCCAGGGAAGACTGGCACATGGTAGAGAGCAGCAGTTTATGGTGGTGGAACAGCAACAATGGGAATACAGAGAGAACCTTGGATCACCCATAATCCTGTGGATCATGAATTAATCTCAAACTCTAGAAGTCCCTGCCCCATGATTGCATAAGGCTTTGAGGGTACAGCTAGACACAAACCATAACACCCAGAGAACGTTGTTTTCTCCAGTGTTCTAGCTATTTCAGAAAGGTTCATCATTAACAAAAATCCTATGCCCTTCACTCCCATATTGGTGGTTAGGAGATTTACAAGCAGCATTGTTCAGAGTATGCAGGAATATCTGTGCATGGAAGCATACAATGAATGAATGTTTTAGGCATACTTTAAAACCAGTACATAAACATGTGTATAATTTTACCTCTAGAGAGAAGCATGAGTTTTATTATCAGGCTGGCATACAACAATGGGTTAAAACTGTTTTTGTTGTGGTCCAAATGAATTTCACACTGGCGCGTCATAACTCTCCTTTACCCACCTTAAGGTTGAATACACTGCAAGGGTTTAGTTATTAATGGTAGTAAAATCTGAAGTGTATGAATAAGTTAATTTTGGAACACCATAGATCAATTTCCAAAACAAAGTCACAATTGCTCTATAATATGCTTGTTATGGCTGATACACTGTCAACTTGAGAATGCTAGAGGCCTCACTAAATAACTGAGCAGTTTTGCATCCTGGGGTGTAAAAGACAAGCCCTTCCCTACTCTAGTATGTTGTTCATTGTGTCAACTTTAGAAGTTTAAAAGCTCAACTAAGTGATTTGGCAGGGGGCCAGGGTCACAAACACCCTCACCTTGTAGAAGAGGACACAGAGATGGTAAGCATGGGTAGGTAACAAATATCCAATGTAAGGGAGGAAAAAAAGCTTGCCCCTGCTTTTGCTCTTGCTGCTTTTGCTGTCTTCTGCCTCCTTAAAGTACTGTCCCTGAGCCGTATCACCCTGCCTTGGAGCCAGCTGATTATGGACTGAAACCTCTATGACTGTGAGGCAAATAAACTTTCCTTTCCTTAATTTGGTATATTGGGTATTCTGTTTCAGCCATGAGACAAAAGTAAAACAATGCCTTACTGAGTGATAGAAGAAGAAGCCCCAGAGAGCACTCCAGAAATCACTCACATCCTCAGGTGTGTGTGTGGGGCCTGTCTTTTTGTTATGTGTGCCAGGACCAGGAAACTGAGAATGACTTCTCTGCACACAAACACAGTGGTTAGCTATCATCTCATAATTGCATTCACAAGCTACATGAGATGCAGGGACCTCTGATAAAACATACTTTTATTTTATTTTATTTTATTTTATTTTATTTTTTTGTCTTTTTGAGACAGGGTCTCACTATGCAGTTCAGGCTGGCCTTGAGCTCACTTTTGTAGCCCAGGCTGATCTCGAACTCACAGCGATCCTCCTGCCCCAGCCTCCCGAGTGCTGGGATTACAGGCGTGCGCCACCACGCCCGGCAAAACATACTTTTAATGTAAGGCTTTCATTTCTCATTTTTGTAACAAGGTAGATAAGCACAGGTGCTAAGTACTTAGTAAATATATAAACAACACATTGGCTGTTGGAAGACAAATATGACCATACTAATGTGAATGTGTACACATACACTGAGTATCAGCAACTTGACTGTATCTAAAATGCTGCACAAGTCTAGACAGTCAGAATGCCACATACAACGTCAGCTTGTCCAACTTCAGTTGGAAATAGGAAGGCTTATTCCTTTCATCTGTAGTGCTGGCAGGTAGGTGTTCACCTTGTTCAACAGGACAAATGCTAAGAACCAAAAGGCAAGCATTGGTTTTGGAGCGAACAGAAGAAAATATGGTTCAAGATGGTGCTAAGAAGACAAGAAATGGCCAAACAATGGAGGGTGTTGAAATGCATGTTACTATATAAAGATATATTAATATTTCCATTCACTCCAGAGTTAAGACATAGAAGTATTTTTTAAAGGCTGAACATGAGAGAATTTTCATTTCAGAAAGTGCCTTGTGGACAGGTAAAGATGGATATGGGTTAGTTTTGACATCTTTTGTTCTCCGACAATATACATTGTAACTGGGTAGCAGAAATACAGGAACCTGGAGGAGGTCAAGCTTGACTGGGGGATAACGCTCAGCTTCTGGGGCAGAATCAGAAATATGGAGATTCACAGGGGGCAAGGGTGTGAATCACTAACACATTTGGCTGGCATAATTCTAGAGAATTACAGTTTCAGGTTTGGGAAAAGGACAATGAATGAGTTTCAGAAAAACACATTTGCTTGAGGTTATGATTTTTCAACTTCATGTTGCAGTAAAAATGATACAATTAGTAGAAACGGGACTTTGAATCTTGGTGCTTCCCCAGGGTGCTAAGATGCCTTAGGGGTGCTCTCGCAGGGGCTGCCAACAGCATCAGGCCACGTGCTGAGTGAGGAGCCCAGTGAGTACTGGAAACTGCAGGGTGTTGTGTCCCTGAGCTCCGCGGTTCTGTGAGGTAGAAAAACTAAATTCAGAGCAGCAGTGTGTTAAATGT